>JAHZMU010000141.1:0-20133 GCA_027743725.1 Rambutsinella grinnellia | reverse complement strand
AGCGAAGCTAACAAAACATCACCCTAATTTACTCCCCGAAACCACTTCATTACTCTCGATTTGTCACATGAAGAAAGTATCTCAATGCAAGTACCAACACCAAATCCAATCCTCTAAAGCATTTTAAAAATGACTCCTGCTTTTCTTTTACAATCTCCCAATTTGCTGCAAGCCAAAATGAGGTAACCGACACCACGAAGTAAGCACTTTAAAAACGAGGTAAATTAAACCACGTACTCTGGAATGGATTAAAATGGCTCTGAGTGCATTTCAAGCCAAACCGTTCTGAATGTCAGTAACGCATTCCACCATTAGCCTATCACGATGTACCTTTTCTAAAATCTAACTTGTTCAAGCGAAACAGTTGCGCCAGGCTATTTGCATTCCTGATATCGTTAATTTTACAAATAAATAATGCAAAATGATAATCATATCTTCTCGCACTTCATCATTATCACTTGCCACTACATTATCATTATGAACCTCATTATCGTTATCTCAGCAGAAGTTTTGATTCTAGCGACAAACATGATGTGTGACAAAAGTACTTTATCATTACTCCATCCGCTTGCAAACCCTTGGTACGAATACATAAAGTCATAGCGATCTCATCACACGACCATCTAACGCATGATTTTGCCCGGGTACAGTAACAAACTTGTGTATCGGAAGACTACCGTTGTAGATTAGAGATAGGTCATACTATTAATTTGGATATAGGTAAGCATATAGATCGTACCCACCAATTATATTGCAAGTCCAATATCACAATATGCATATATTTCCATTCCATGCGATGAACAAATAAAAAAATCTGAAAAGAAAGATTCTTATCGTCATCATGGCCATAATGATGATCATCACCGAGGCGTAAGATAGATGTCTACATAAACAAACATGTACATAAGAGAGCAAGTGATCTTCCATCCCATTATCATTCATCTTGCTGCTTACTAGGGAGAGCATCACTCCTTTCTCGTATTCATCTTTTGTTCCTTATCATCAACCCTAGAGAAAATTCACCCTTGAGAAGAAAGAAGAAAGGCTCCCAGAGGGGTTGTTGCGCGTACTGTTTGATAAGAGTGAATAACTGGGCAGAACTGTCTTTTCTTTCCACTTCTCAATGAGTAGTGAAAAATTCAAAGAGTGATAGAAGCCGACAGGACAAACAAATTAAGGATGATGATGAGCAGATAATCTGTAAAATCTACACCCATTCAGTCACCCTCATCATCCCCTTTAAAGGGAAGTTCTTCTCTCACTTCATGATACGATAATGATGGTCGTCGTGTAATTAAAGGTTATACAAATTCATAGCCTTTTCCATTATCATTTCCCATTATTATCTTTGCAGTAATAGCGAACTGTTTCTCTTCGGAAGGTGATTATTACAATGTAAATGTGTTTGGTGTAGAGAGAGCAAGGGCTCTCAGCTAGAGTTACACATTTGCAAAGCTCAGCAGTTGTTCCACAAATGGACATGTCCATATTATTTATCACTTGTAAGGCTTACTCCATGCAATTAAATGTCTCATATATTTCTTTGCATAATAAAGTGCATATTATGCGTAATAATATGCACTTACCAACAAACAGTTAGTCATTTCCTGTCGGCCTCCTTGCTAGTTTAGTAAGTCAGGTAAGCCGGTCCCAACGAAATAAATCAGTCACAGCAATAAAACATTATGCAGCGAGCGGACAGACAGCAGACATCATCACACAAGACATTATCACATTACCACAAATCTGTTTTTCTTCATTTTTATTTTCTTATCCGTACCGCGAGAGGGAAAAAATTCAGGACAAATCTAACTGTTCCAAAGCCCTTATTTATCACAAAGTAATATTAGATGATAAAAAAGTGTCTGAAAAGCGGCTCAAAAAGCATTGCATCATTACTTTTACGTACCCCACTGAAATTATCACAGAGTCACATAAAATGCACCCAAGTCCCCGCTGGCCTTAATGACTTTTACAACAGCTGTCATAGCTAACCTGTGATTTTCAATTCGGATTACAAAAAGTGCAAAGATGGACTAGACATCAGACCCACTTACAGTCGCTTTATTCACCTGCAGGAGCAGTAAAAACTACCATTTTGCCATCAAGCGTAAACGAGTGATAGTTGTCACCTTTCACCTTTCTCATCAACAGTACCTCACCTAGTCACTACCACAATCATAAGCATAACCTTAGGAGTGGAGTTGGCGACCACCTGTTTCGAACCTTGTTTTCTACCCATTCCACTCACCCATCAAAGCAGTTTTCCTATTACGCATTTGTCCCAAGCTAACAAGCATCTCATTTCTCCTTTTCTTCCTTCTTCCCATCACCCATCCCGATTCCGAGAAGTTTATGCTTTTGCGCAAAAACACTTTACCAAACGCTTTGTGAAATGTATCGTAAATGGATAGCTCATTCTTTTATAACTGTATAAAGAAGAAAAAATTCCCATCTCTACTCCTTCAACTATCAATTCGTTTTTTAGTAATTAGGGAATAAAATATCATCTACGCCCTGGCCTGTCTTTTTTCATATCGTTAGGGCTGAACTGTAAATATCTGGCCGTTAAGGAAATACTTTGATGCTAAAAGTAATCCTTTTATAATTACACGATAGTCTACAAAAAAAACAGTCATACATTCTTTATTATCTAACAATCAAACTTGTCGTCTCATCTCTTCTTCAGATGTATACCATCCCCATTGTCAAGACCGGGTGACTGTCACTTTGACTTACTTTTTTTCTCATCCCCTTCCTCTCTCCCTATTCAAAGTGGAGGTGGATCGTGCACACAGGAACGGTCAATGAGAAAAGAAGGATTCAAGATTTGTCATCATTCATCATTTCATGCAGATATTGGCTGCCACGTGCAAGGTTACTTGGCCACGTTCCTTTCACACATTTCTTTTATTGAAGGAGTGAAGAACGAATCAAAACATTATTCAGAATGGAATTAATGTCTATTTGAAATGCAAAGCAAATAATTGTCACTTCCCCTTTAAGAATTAATGACGTTACTAATGACTCGCCTAATATAATCATTCGCACCACCATCACAATAAAAGTCTCATGTTTTTATAAGACATGACATGATATGCTCACCCTCTTTAGCAGATTTTTTCCCTCTTCACCCCTTCCGTGCATTCACCATTTTTATGATGATGATCATGCTGACGACAGCAATATCTCTTCCTTCTTTAAATACATACATAATTTAAAGATCTAATTGGTCAGTCAATAAGAAAAAATAAACATGGTAAATACACAACCTCATAAACTTTTAGAGATGCTCCCCACCATTTAATACACTTTCCCGGCAGTGGTTCTCCTCCATTTCCTAGCACAACTCGCTCACTAATTTTCCCTACCACTTATAAAACTTGTTGTAGTTGTTTATGTGCGTAGGTAATAACTAGTAGTAAATGGAAGTGGTCGTAATAAAATGTATAAACAACTGTAAATAATAATAACTAATTGCCCCTAATGGCACACTGCCGGCAGGAATCTTATTGTCCATATGTACTTTATAAGCCAAACTTAAAGGCTATACCTGCAGAATGGACTGTGACTTAACTGCTGGGAAAATATGTTACATAATATTACCATTTATACCCATACATTTATAATTGGCTAAATAATCTACATTATTTTTGCATGAAAACAGTTGGATGCCAACTAGAATCGTTTTACCCGGATACGGCATGCATTTACTCTGACACTTGAATAAAAAATGTGGCCGGACTTTTGTTTCAAGGAGAGATATGAACACTTTAATGTAGATTATAGAATAGAGAAAGGTGAGTTTTATGTTTAGGAAAAGATAACGCTAAAAAAACACGAATGGATAAGTATATCAATAGAGAAAGATGGAACTTTGTGATACAAACTCTCGAGAAGTGTGATATATTTTCTGTTTTCCTCTCGTTAAAATCAAGATAAGGGTAAGGGAAGAAAATACTGCGTGCTTTAAGAATTTTTTTTATGATGGATTCTAAATAATAATTGCTATAAATTGGCCGGCAAAGTTACATCAATCATATTACACAACAGGTAAAACGTAACATATAGAGCACAGTTATGTGTGAATTTTTTATGATGGATTCTAAATAATAATTGCTATAAATTGGCCGGCAAAGTTACATCAATCATATTACACAACAGGTAAAACGTAACATATAGAGCACAGTTATGTGTGCATGTAGACGATGGGATGAAGGAACCTTGTAGCATGTGCACTTGAAATTTCTTCATAAAAACTAAGGAATTCATCACCGTCTCATACGAAAATTTATTAAAATCGTATCAAGCGGAAACGCACAGTAAGAAATAGGCTTGTTCTTATAAAACAGTGCTGCAGCAAAAGCATTTCCCTTCGTGAATCAAACTCATCATTCATAATATATGTGATTTTACTGCTATATTTTTTCTCTTTCGATCCCCAAAAAACTTGGGATAATAAAGTGCAACGCATTATGAATGGAACACGTGCATTCTTTCATTCCGCGTTATCTAGTATGACGCTTTTATTTCTTGCTAGGAAAAAACTGGTGACTACAAGGGAATCAAGGAAATTTAAGACTTTTTATCCAAAACTGGGTAAACTGCATAGAAAAAATGGTGCTTTTAGTGTGTAAACGGTGCTCCTCCGCACCACCACCATCAACAGCATAACGTCAGCCTCTCCAATAAATCACTATCCGCAGCGGATGGGCATCATCCACAACACTTGCTTTTTCAGTTCTTCGTGAGATTATCCTATTACCTCCACACACGTTGAATACATTATCTTACTTGCGAAATGGTGATTTCAGTTGTTAGTGTTCCTCCTCCTCTGATGCTCCACAGACCGACCGACAATTATGCAAATTAGAATAAGTAAACTAAACACGAAAGCTACAACTTTTTTTTCTTATCGTTTAGGAAAATCTTTCTCCTTCATTGTCATACATGCATATTTGAAGGGTGGCATGAAGAAAAAAGTAAGCAAGTGGCTAATCCGTATAAAAGGTCTTATAAACCTTTAGTAAATATTCACCTCAAAATTTTCTTCAAATGTTAGTATTTGTTAAAGTTTAGCATTTTTATAAAAAGGAAGTTGCATAAAGTTCACTTTAAGTATAGTACATTTTAACCCGTCAACTCCAATTTGCCATTTTTTATATAATGCCTGTAAACTTTACAAAAAGGAGAGGTCTGCATTCACGCAGATAAAGTTATTTGTTTGTCTACATGTGCTATCTACCTTTTCAGACACAGTGCTATCAATATTCACACTTGATTCATTCAATATGTTTTCCCTTAAAACCGACTTTTTTTCTCTGCTTTTAGCAAGGTTGACTGTTACAGTTATTTTTGCTCTAGAATAAAGTAGTCTTCTTCACTCCTTTAATAATTATGCATGCGTAATTCTCATTCTACTAACACCTTCCTCGTTGCACCCCCAACAATGTAATAGTAGCAGCCTCAATTCACCATCATCAGCAACATCGGGAGTTACGGAATAAACAATTTACTACATTCCTCCTTTCTCAAGTAAGAAGAGGATATGGTTTGGCTTGACTATGAGAACCTTTTAATTAATTACCCATAGATCAGCTATGTTTTTAGAAAGGTGATAAAAATAAGGTAACTAGTCACAGTTTTCGTCAAAGATATGACGCTAATCTACCGATGTGCAGTTAGTTGACAGAAATATGTGAATATTATCATAAAGACCTATACATACTTAACAAACAACTATAAAACTTGCACAAACCGCTTCTAATTAAGTACCCGAATAGGGATTTTACTAGAAGCCCCATCTAATATTCTGGAGCAATATAATTTTATTGTACTTGACACATCGACTCCATTTAACAGTGAATTGCTCAGTAATTGGTTGGATAAAAGACTATATATTTTGTTTATTGAGGAACTATTATTAAAAGTGATAGGAAAACGAGACGGCCGAGATGAACAAGTAGTAAAAAAAGCTTTTATCTATTTCAACTAATTCAATAAAAACATTTCACCACACCGCCACCACCGGATCTTCTTCTCTTGTCTTTATGACAGTGATTGAAATAACAATTGAAGACTCGTATTGAGAAAAGGTGCATTGCACTATTCAAACTAAGGCTGAATTTAATCCCATTTATAGTTATCATTGTAGACCATTTCATTCCACTTTTTTTTTTTTAGCAAATCATAAAGATTATTAACTGCAATAACGAAAATTAAATATATTACGCTGATTACGCTCATATTGTTTTTATAAGAAATAAACTATATTTCACCATAAAAGTATTCTTTGTCACTGTCCCTATCAGATCTTTTGCAAAATTCCTTATGATAACAATGCAATTCATTATTTCAATCAAGCATTATTATTCCTCATCTTAAAATCTCGGAAGGCAAGTGGTTGTCAGTACCAGTGGGTTGCCTCATTCCCGTCCGAGTCATTATATTGTAAATATATTGCTTGTGACAGGTGATGAACTCTGAACACGGTAGCAGAAGAGTGTAATATTGAATCTTAGCTGCGGGAGAACTACAGTAGCAAACAATATACGTAATACACAAACAAAGAAAACATTTGAGCTTGATTTCATCTTCATTTCACAACCATCCGCCATCCTACATTTTAAACTTTATACGGACTCCCCGTGAAAAACATTCATTCCGACAGGCATGCATTAAACGATAAATCTTGATTAAGAAATGGAAAAAAATTCAGGGCGAGAAAAAGAATACAATAAGATGTTTGATTGCTGCTCAAGATGGGAGAAAACATGTCGTTCCATGTGCCACAACAAGTGGAGGGAGCTATCAAATGAAGAGGAGTGACATGACAGGTAGTTTACAGAAACAAAATTGTGGTTGTGGGAAAGGAGAGAATTAAAAGGTTGATCCAAGAGGATTCTTAAAAGCTATCAAATTATCAATTGGAGAAATGGAAAGGTGACGTAAGAAAATTATGACAGGTTGAAAAGGAGTACGTGCCCGGTTAACACTGTGTCTGGGTTAGATGATACAATTAAAGTAATTAAATTTCATTGTATCACACGATGACGTTAATACGGCATTGGCGAAACGCAGAAGTAATCAAGACATTCAAGTCTTGGCCGTGCCACTTTCATCAAGGGGGAGTAGGACTTCTTCGTCTCCATCTTGTGATACGATAGCAATGAAATTTTACGACTACAACTATATCGTCCATGTCAAAGGTCCCATTTTATAGCCAGTAATTAAAGGGATTGTGGTGCGAACATGTAAAACAACACGATTCGGATTATAGAACGGTAGTTTCTAACCAGAAAAAAGGGATGGAGATATTTTACATTTGACATTTATGCTTTCCCCATAAAATTTTAGCCAAATTGCATTTACGTGCCGGGCATCTCCTGATGATCCGCTGTTCTCAATCTTAGCCGAGGCAATCTAATGCTTACACCTGCACTATTTAGGTTCCTTTTTAGCATGAGAAAATTATTCCTCCTCTGCAGTTGAGGTAAAGCTATTGCAGGGGTAAAGCTTATGCTGGCTCACAATTATATTTATCTAGTGCATCCAATCCACCCAGGTTATGTAACACATTTTTAATGCTTGATTGTCCCTCCGAGAAAGCAAATTTTGTGTTAAAGAATGGAGGAGTCTTTAACACTTCAACTATAGGTTTTTGAAGATATTTAGAGGGCGTTTGAAGAAATGCACATCCACCTCATTATTTTTTTTAAATGCTATGCTTTGCAAAATCTAATGCAGTTCAATATTTGAATTGCTCAGTTCTAACAATCACACCTATCCAAGAATACAATAAACTTAAGATAATTTGAGGGTTCTCCACCACATATCGACATTCAATATTTTTTCAAAGTCAAAGAGCATTCACTCGACTGAGCAGTAAAGGGCAGACCATAAATTTACAAAGTAAACAACAATAACATTTCTCCCCATTTATAATGCATTTTATGTCTTTCCTCCTCAACCACGACTGCCAAGTGCATGGTCAATTTTTATTACTCCTCTCTCCTCCACCATCACCATCGTCAAAAACCACCGGAAATTTAACAATGAGGATTTAACACGTCAAAGTGAACAAAATGAAATGACTTACAGCATGAAGATAGTAACAACTTTATATAAAACTATGATGTTGCTCAACATTTACACGATCGCGCAATGCAGTCATCATCATTAAGACGAAATTGTATCACCACCGCTCTTTATGTATTTATTCCCGTTTTTACCCCATAAATTTTTCTGGGTCAGTGCTTCAAAAGTAGGATCATAAATTTTGCCTACATGAATATGGTGTGAGTGCGGTACGATTATTATTTGGAAGATTTCTTATAAAAATTACGGTACGACCGACTACACAGCATTATCTCATCGGGACGTGAGATAACGATCTTACGAGACCAAGTCAATTTGACCACTTTGTAGCAAATGAAACTTGTAGAGTGACCATTTGTAAAAGTAAGGTAATATTTTTTGCACACTAACTAGTGCTTTTTTGGCAGTTTAATATGTAATAATAATAATGCACCAGGACCAAGCAAAGTGAAGGAAAAAACAGGAAAGGTGATGGTAATTCTTGGAAAAGTTTCTAATTCACAGAGAAAGCATTCCTGAGCTTTAAAGTGTAGCCGTACCAATATTATGACCACGTACACTTCGCATCGTGTGAATGACTTTGCTATATATTGCCTTATTATGTTTGCGGCGATTTTTGCAACAAAAGAAAAATAACTTTTGCTACAATTATTTTTCCTGAATAAGGCCGAAGATAAGAAAAACTGATGATGATGGTGGGCATAAAAATGTAACGTTCGAATGACCAATTCATAATTGAGGATTTAGGTAAAATAACACCCTGAAAAACAACAGGACTCGACTGATTTACAATATTTCCCTCAGAGCCGTGCTATTATCAACGTGTGAGATGTATAGTGAGGGCAGGCACGTAATAAATTGTGAGAAAATCCAGGAACTGCCAATATTCATTCTTTAAATCAGCCAATTGACGCTCCAATTTGCTATATAATGCTTTCCCCGAACATGATCGTCAAGATATAGTCTAGTATGATGAGTACATTGTTACTAGATCATAATACCTACTTTTTTTTTATGGAAAATTGCAATTTCATAACATATCAAACTAGTAACTTACATCTCCCTACTGATATGAATAATGATGATAGGTTTCCCCTAATAATGGTAACATCTACGCATACACGCATCATCTTGACTCTAGTGGTTGCTTACTAATTTCATTAAAGAGAGCAGAGGAATACTGAAAGTCAGAAGAGTTATTATTTCCACTGGTATAAAAATTCAAGTTTGCAGAGATATCTACTTAAACCTGTGTTATTACCTACTATGAAATATTTGCTTGACATAACGGCAAACTATTTTACATTTTCACTTCATCTTATAGCATTTATGAAAATCCTAGAAAAATATCTGTATCAATGGATCAGAAATGTTCGTTTCCTCCTCACTTCAATAACTACTAGTTGATCATCTATCAATTTTAACTTCGCCCAAACATACATTTAGAAGTATTGATATGGTCTGTGTGATCTTTTCCTCTCGCGTCATTAGATCCTGTTATCGAAGAGAAAAATCCTTTATGTAACGCAAACATACTTGCATATATGATACAGACATAGCCAATTCACCATCTGCATTAACCGAACTATCCCCGTTTTTTTCTTTCTCTCTATCACAAAAAACTATAAATCCGCCAAGTCATCATGATATTAGACCTGATTTTTGAATACTTGAGAATTTACTAATAATGTTGCACCCCCACCAACCACAGAAAAGCTCCACCATGGTGGTATATGATGGAGGGTTAGATCCCATTTTATTTCTATCTATTCACCTTTTTCCACAAAACAGCTACTTCTCTTATGATAATAGCTTCTGTTTAACTTTGACTGATCGGAATACACTTAAGAATAAAAAGAAAGCTGAATCATATCACGACACAGACATATTACATATGTGTAGGTAGTTAGCTAATAAAAATTTGTGAACTTTTTCCTACCCAGACTTTTATGCAATCGAAAATAAGGAAAAATGTGTGTTATTGCGAGGTGCCTTATTGGTTTAAGACGAAATTCATGCATCCATCATCATCATCGCCAAAAATTCTCTTAACATTATATAAATGCGAGCATACAAGAGAGAAGAGAATTTTTCTTGAGAAAAAAGTTAGCAAAAGTTCAGTAGATTGGCTTAAGCGTATAGAGAAATGGATGGAGTCGGCAAAGTTTAGTTGTATTTTTTCCTCAAGTCAATCACTACATTTCTCGTCACTGATCCTGCTCCCCGTTCCCACATAAAGTGAGTAAAAACGGAAGCTCTAAAAAACGTCTCAAGTACACACATGTAATAAAAGGGATGGCAATGGTAATACCAAATGTGGAATTCGCATCATATATGAAAACTTTCCTAAGTATTTATTCTTCGTCCCACCCTATCATCATCACTACCACCACGAAGAAAAATATTATTACGTTAAATTAAAGTGCAATAAAAATTACACACAAATGCACACATTTTTTATATTCTTTTATTACCTTTCAACCTTTCAGGAGTCTCTCTACTCTCTATAAATAATTTTCATAACTGTTACTTTCCGCATCCACTCAGACTCAAAAGCAATAACATAGTTTTCTTCCCATTATCGTCCAACCCATCAGACACTTAAATAACCTCATAAGACAATGACGATAATGATCACTCACCATGATCATTATCGATACGGACCGAAATTTGAAATGGATGAGAAATTCATTTTCAAACATTGTATTCGAATTCATATTACCTCCAACAAGATCATCAAAATACGAGTTACTGTGTTACATAACCGACAAGGTCATCCTGTCTGCTTAAACTTTTTAAAGAGAAAATTCTTAAAAGTCATGCATATGTCTCGACATTCGACTCGTATGTCTCGGATTAAACTTAAACAAACTGGATCAAAGAACAGCTACTTTCTTATAAAATGCATTCAAATTTGAGGAAAAAACTACATTGGTTTTGTCTAGGTATTTAGACCAACCACACACCGTGTAAACTGATGATGATCACACAACAATTGTGTGTTATTGGTTCATGCTGATTTCCATTATGTAATGGCAACTCCAACGGAGAAAAATATTTCCCATGATAAAAAAAATAACACCAAAATATTTAGGGTAGACAACAGTTCAGTTGTTAAACGAGTGTCATTTTACCCATCATTATGTAACAGCAAGATATGGTATGTAGAGAGTAATGCCATGTGACACTACCACCATAGCATAGTATGCACATTAACATCTTATCAAAGATGGCAGAGATAATTACACCTAACTCCCACGAACTTCCACCTCAAATTTGTCAATGACAAAAATAATAATAATTTCGCGAGTGAACTCTGGGGTGGAATAGAACTGTATCGTTTCTAAAATCACATTAAGTTCGTAAGCATATCTCATTTCTAAAACAGTTGTCTGTCTTCCATACCGTACTCTTTGCTTTTTTTTACTGTAATTGAAAATCATACACTCCCTTGTTTATTCTCTTCCTGGTATTCCGGTATCATCCACTTTTCTCTCTTGAGAGGATAAAAACAAAAAATAGTGTAATTGTCGAAGTAATTTTTTCCCAGTCTTGCGTCTCCTGCTCCGTCCTCCACTAAAAACTTGTATGATTCAAAGTTAACTTTTCTCAGTTTTTCTTCCCTTTTCGCTTACAAGGGGTCAAAAAGATGTCTTTGGCTTTCCCTAATGATGAGAAAAACTGCATTTCATACATTTTTCATACAACTTTTTATCGCCTGTATGTATTCTATAATGTAAAGGGTGCAGGAAGTTACACAAAAATACGACTTCACTACTCTGTCCGTGAAAGAATGATCAGCTATAAACTTAATTCTCAAGCTACACTTCAAGATGCATAGATTTCTCAATGTCATTCGTCAATAATAGAAAAACGGAACACAGTAGCAAAAGTTATAATCATTATTATCGCAATTTCAGCTACATGGTATCGTTGATGATTCATAAAGTAAAAACATGCATAGTACATCCATAAACTTTAGTTAAAAAACCTGAAAAACTCCAGACAAAAAGGAATGTCAGTGCCAAAACAACATTACTATTAAAATGATCTGTAAAGAGGAAAGGATGAGAATGAGAATTGAGAATACCAAAGAATGAAAACAACTCATATTTCTTCCCTAACTAACTTTTTAATGCCAAATACCATTCCAAGCTATATAATTTGCCAGCTATTATGATTATTATTTTCTTTCACAAAACTTGTATCAACTCCACTCGACAAGAGAAAGAGGCTATTTTCCTAATAGACCACCTTATTAAACATGGTTGGTTACCTAACTAGAATCCTTTAACGAAATATATCGCTTCATATCTTTTAAAATTTCATAAGAAAATCATGGATATTTATTCGTGTGATTGCAATTGGAATTACGAGAGTAATAACATGGATGCAACTTTCATCAGCAGCAATAATGATTACCTAAAAAGAGAGAGATTCTCATGTACCGTTTCAAATGTCAAACAGTTTTTCAAAACAATATACAAAATCATTAAAACTTGTTGAATTAACTCGAAAATGTGTCACTGACCCTGTTCCCAGTATCAGTTGCAGATTGCCAAAATAAATATTTATTTCTAAGATCTCCGTCCCCAATTTAGACTTCCGTTAGATCAATTAGCTAAACCACAGTACTAGGTAGGGAAGAAAGGGAAAGACTTGAAATCCTTTGCAATTATCCAAATTGGTCAGTTTCAATTTCTGCAATTGTAATGGCGAAATTTGCACTAAATTAAATTTCCTGGAAATCAGAAATGAACAGCTTATTTCGCAAGTCTGCTTCAGAGAATCAAAAGTAATTTCGTTTTCGGGCAAAGATTCGGATGCGGATATAAGCATCAAATTGTGGTCACTAATCAGTAAAAGACCGTTGTGCCATAGACGCCAAGTACTATTGTCATTTAACGGTGATGATTTAAAATAAAAGGAAATTCAATTATAAGTTTATTATGAGAGGGCAGTTCCGAAACTAAAATCTTTTTGTGGGTTGCACCAGCTTCTCATTTCCTCTTGTAATGGTGAATTAAACCCTTGCTGTGAAATCTTTTCGCTATCGTACGGGGGGAAATAGTAGCGAACGACAATTGATATGCGTATACTCGTCAGTAATTTGTTTACATAACTGAATCCCTCAAATCCAACTTAAAATATGATGTAACATCATGCAATGAAAGTATCAGTGCATTTTGCAAACCCGCCTGATTATTACGGTCTTGAGATTACTCTGGTCAAGTTTCAGAAATAAACCTGCGCTTGTAAAGACATCAGTGAAAATTCCGTTGTAATTTCTGTCCACCTCAGTTAATTTTAATCATTTTGGGTTGGATTTTGAAACAGTTTAAAACGGAATGGGTTCTGCGTTTGTAAAGACATCAGTGAAAATTCCGTTGTAATTTCTGTCCACCTCAGTTAATTTTAATCATTTTGGGTTGGATTTTGAAACAGTTTAAAACGGAATGGGTAAAAAGTTATTAAATTGTTGAAATATGCGAAAGTAAGATGCATGCGAGTTGATACTGAAGTTGCACTTTCTTCTAAAAATACATCCATCCAATTTATACTGGTCATTATTACGGTTTCACTGGTCGCGACGGACGTTTAATCCAACAAAACGGAATCATCCCCCGATAATGCAGCTTATCCTCGCCGAGAAAATCACCAACTTTTTACCCATTAACGTTTATAGCCCAAAGTAAGATTCTACTTTTCTTTTGATTAATGCAACCCCACAAAATATAAGTCATCCTGTGAGCCCGCACACATAGATAGCAAACAAGGGGCCAGAGGTACAAGCTACCACGCAGAGTTCACACCATACCTTCAAAAAGGTTACAGATGAGACATTAACTACGTAATCGTAAATTTCGCAAAAATTCTAATTTCGTGCTTTCGTGTTTTCCTAACACAAGCCAAGCTCTACTTTAATTCTTTAACTGTGTTCGCTTGCGCGATTTATACAAGAATTATTACCTTCCCTCCCTCCACCTTTAAAAAATCTCCTTTGCTTTTATTATTCTCAACGAGTAAAGAAAACTCCACATTCCCTTTAAAATTCAGCGAACCACGGAAAAGTGGCACTTTACATAAAACCCACTTTTACTTTATTAAAGCACCCACTACTTTGCTTTCAGCGTCGGCATCGCCAAACACTTGGGCATGGCATACTATCTCATCATAACAATACTAGAACAACCTTTCATATCACCTTTAGTTCAACCAGATCAGCGTCGGCTTTGCCAAACACTTGGGCATGGCATACTATCTCATCATAACAATACTAGAACAACCTTTCATATCACCTTTAGTTCAACCAGAAACAATAAAAAAGATAATGGTAAAAAAAACAAACGAAATGAGTAAAAGCAGACATAAAAAGGCCAACAAAATGAGCTCCTTTTATATACACATATACTATTAGAGACAAATTGCCTTTTAAAATGTAAATCTATTCCCATACTGATCTCTCATTATGTGACGGGAAAATGTTAGTTTTGTTCATTGGGAATTAATTTACTGTGATGTCTCTGTTTCACATAATTGTATACGTGACAAAGATTGTGGTTGTGATGATGTGATATTACTTTTTCTGCTCTGTCGCCCCGTCTATAAAAGCGAACCAGGGTAAGCAGGTGCAGTAATTTATCGAGTTTATTTTTTCCCTGTGCGATTTCTGTTTCATTTTTTCACTTCTTTTACTTTTGTTGAAGGTTGTTCTTACCATGCGCACCTGCAGAACTCCAACAAAGTATAAATAAGTAGAATAAATTATGCTGATGCTGTGATGATCAAGACTATTGATAGTTAAAACTTGTTTTTAGCATCGCCTGAATCTTTTTAATCAATGTATCTATTTATGTCACCCAGTAATAAACAATAATCAAAGCAATAACAAAATGAAAAATTGTTTACTTAATAGNTCAAGACTATTGATAGTTAAAACTTGTTTTTAGCATCGCCTGAATCTTTTTAATCAATGTATCTATTTATGTCACCCAGTAATAAACAATAATCAAAGCAATAACAAAATGAAAAATTGTTTACTTAATAGGATATGTTCTCACAGACAAAGGTTGCGGGAAAACAAGAAGAGCGTTGATTGTCTTTTTACTTTTAAATTAGATTATTGTAATGCTACCCGCGCGGCAGAAGTTAAACCGACTCGTTCTGATTTCCTTGTTTATCACTTGCCCACTTTTATAATCTCGGATTTCAGGTATCAGAAACCAATAAGAAAAAGTTTCAGTAAAAGTTCCCAAGAATAGCCAGTCTGTAAAAATAGAGTCGAAGGGATGCAAAGTTTGCATTGCAAACAGGTAGTATAAATTATTCATGTAAATCATGGATGCTCATTGATGTCAACGAGGGTGACGATAGTGTGGCTGCTGTGCCATGACACTGTTCCTGTTTACTCCTTTAGAGTATCCGCATTTCAAACATAATTTATTTCCCGAGACATCAGTTGATCATTCAGATTAGCCGGTTACACGCCAGAACGAGTTAATTATGAAAGGGAAGTCGAAACAGAAACCAAACGAGCTAACAAAAAAAATTCACCGCAAATCCGAACGTGAGACTTGTCTCTGAATGAATTATGCTCTTATGTAGCCTGTGATGAGGATGACACTACTATTTCAAAATGTCATAATTTCATTTCCTTTCCTTAATATACTTTTCTCGTGAGGTATACTCATGTCAAATGGCCTCATATCATGGTCAGCGAATAGAGATGTCGTTTGATCAAGTGATTCCGTTTTTTATGGATTTTATGAATTCCGTCCTTCCTTTAAATAGAAATACCTGAGAAGCCATAACTTGATCCGACATGTCATTTTCACTGTTATTTTACCACGATTTAAACATTTATATTTGCATTTTAATTACATGTTAGAAGCTATTTCCATCCCATGCATTTGATTAGACAGTAATATTGACAAAGAGTGCATAACGTTGACTTTCATCCTCCCTCTAGGGTGGTCGCATTCGTATTTATAAATTAAAATACCTACTTTGTTCGGACAAATGCAAATTGTAGAAATAAGATTAATGATGCGGTAGAACACAATGACCCTACACCTGTATGTTCTTTTTAATTTTCACTGTCATTTTAATTTATTACAAATGACCCGTCCTAGATCTAATTATGCACTGGCTTAATTTAATATTCAAAACGATAAAAAAAGGTAGCACGAATTCACCCCCTTGCCGAATTCTCCCCCTTCGAAATTGACCCCCTTCACGACATGACCCGCTCCGAAATTACCCCCTAGGAAATTACCCTCTTCCGATTTTATCCCCTCAAAATGGGAAATGTTTACTGGGGTGAGATAAAGATAAAGCCGCTCTTATATTGCCCCTTTAACCTTTTAACGATTTTGGACAGTTTACTATTTACTTATTAGTTAATTAATTATTATTTGGAAGTAATTTAAACGACCCTATACAATGATGATCGGCCTGTCGCCTCACCTCGACTTGACTATTTTTCTCAACTTCCCGTCAAACCCAATAAGAAACAGCTACGCTAACAACACTCATAGTCAAGTTACAACATAATGGGCACTGGGTAAACATTCGAAATTGACCCCCTTCACGACATGACCCCCTCCGAAATTACCCCCTAGGAAATTACCCTCTTCCGATTTTATCCCCTCAAAATGGGGAATGTTTACTGGGGTGAGATAAAGTCTCTGAGTCGCTGTTACATTGTCCCTTTAACCTTTTAACGATTTTGGACAGAAGTTTACTATTCCCCGTCAAAACCAATGCGAAACAGCTACGCTAACAACACTCATAGTCAAGTTACAACATAATGGGCACTGGGTAAACAAACAGAAATGCACATTAGTGTTTTATACCAATACTTTAGACATAATAAAAAGATTGAGGAAAAACAGATTATCCTGCTCCTTTTTTGAATTGAGTCAAATTAAATTATTTTTTATGATACAACATATTTACGTTGTCAAGCCCATTACTTCTTGCGCCTTAAAAAAGTAAGCAAAAAGGTACTCACGAAACCCAATAGGGTTAAAAATTAAAAACTGTTAAATTATCTTAACCACGGGGAAGAAAATTAATCCAACTTTGTGAATTCTCACAAAATGGTGAGAGTAAATATCAAGCTTGACGACNACTCCAGACACGATAAAAAGATAGAGGAAAAAGAGATTCTCCTGCTCCGTTTTTGCATTGAGTCAAATTAAATTATTTCTATGATATGTTGTCAAGCCCATTACTTCTCGTGCCTTAAAAGAGTAAGCAAAAAGGTACTCACGAAACCCAATAGGGTTAAAAACTTAAATCTAAATTATCTTAACCACGGGGATGCAGATTAATATAACTTTGTGAATTCTCACTAAATGGGAAGAGTAAATATCAAGCTTCACGACTTAAACTGATGTCGTATGTGCACACATATGTGTTGAGAACGGACTTTCCACTTTTTTGGGGGGAGGTTATAAAATCCGAAGGGGGTTCTTAGGGGATAAAGTCGGAAGAGGGTAATTTCCTAGGGGGTAATTTCGGAGTGGGTCATGTCGTGAAGGGGGTCAATTTCGAAAGGGGAGAATTCGGCAAGGGGGTGAATTCGTACATTCATAAAAAAAGGTGTCATTTTACTATTGACACAAGGCATTACTGGCCTTGATTAAAAATGAAAATGACAATTTCAAAGTGTTCCATTTATATTCATTCACAGTTTATATACATACTAGCCTATTTATGCTTTCAATCATGAATAATAATTCAACAGTCGTTCCAGAAATAAATCACTTGGATTAATCAACAATGATGAAACTGCCTACACATGAAACATGAGATGAGTGATATCATACATATCGCTAGCCGACGCTAACTGAATACTAAACAACCTTAATTCATCTTGTAGCAAGAAAGAAAATCGCAATATCAACATTACCAACTGTTTTCTCTAAATTTATTACTGAACAGTGATCATCCTAACAAGATGAAGATGATCCCACTCCTACTGCCGCCACAACATCGATTAACAACACACGACACAGCAGGATTTTGAAGAAAAAACTATATAGATAAGGTTTTGTGCACATAACGCCTGATCATGATGACTGCCATGCGTTACCCTCTCACCTTAATATGCCTCGATTGTTGAGAGTGCCGCATAAGTCATTGCCATCCCATTGGGCAGAGTAGCCACTGTGATAAAATCTCGTTAATCTGCCATTAATTGCGCTGAAGTGGCTACACAATAGTGTCACTAATGTGCTTGCTTCAAGCTGTGTCATTGCGCGTGAAAACATTTATTAGAGCTCATTTAAGTGTCATGTCATAAAATTGCGTGCGCTATCATCGCGAATAAAATAATTATCATTTTGCTTATTCCTGTTAGAAAGCAGTAAAGAGTAAAGTAGTCATTTTATTAAACAATTTTTCCCATTTTGAGAAAAAAAGCATGTTGGTCGCACCCTTGATTATCCACTTGCGGTAATCGAGACAGGAGGAAAAGTGGGTTTAACGCTAATTTTACCAATGAATGCCATAGTTGACTGCGACTGCGTCAGTTTAACAGTTCAACTATGCCACTTAATCATATAAATGCAGTTATCATATTTCGCAGAAAAAGCATTCCACTCATCGACTCCTTATAAGGATCGGAAAGCCGTACAATGGTCACTGTTCACTGTTCTGATGAAAATAAATTGAATTATGCATTACCCGATCTATTTTTAAGTACCTACGGTAAACCAAATGGGTTTTGAGTCTCGTCTAGACAAACATAATTGTAGGATTAAAAAATCTTCAAATCATCTTTGCACTCGAAAGAAATCCTTTTTAAGTAATTCGATACGGAATCCATCATCAAATAGATATTTTGTTTGACTTCTAACACATCGTGACCCGAAAAGTGTACCGAGTAGGTAGGGCCCAGAGAAGTGCAGCAAAAGCGAGAAATGTGATACTTTAATTGTCAGTCCATCAGGGGCATGGGTAGGTGCAAATTGAGAATTGCAGTGCAGAGGTTACTCCATATTTTGCTATTTCACGCCCATTCGCGAATATAGCAAATTTAAAGGGAACACAATCTCCATAAATTTTTTGCGAAATTATATATTATGCTAATTTATGAAAAGGGAATTGAGAAAGGCTTTAAGTCTTAGTGGATACGGATTTAGTCACCTATTCCTCCGTTCCTTGCACCAGATATACGTTTTCCTTCTACACCCACTTTGTTCAATTGGACTTTCTGCAAGGGAACATTTGTCATGCTTTTGCAGTTTTTAAACATCAAGATAAAAGCGTAATCATCACCATCATCACAATTCTCATACATAAATACCGGCATTCCAAAAGGTATTAACGGTTCAGTCACACAAAACACTTCATTGAATTGAAAATTAGTTTTTGTAACTACCTACCCTACATCTAAAAAGGTTGGTCGTTTTTTAAACGCTCTCTTCACTACGTATTCTGGTGCATTGTGTGAATTAAATAGCTCGTGCTATTCACACGAACATCACGACACTGACCGTGGAGTACTTTGTCAACTTTGATAGTGTTGAGCTGTTTTAGGCCAACGTAAACGAGGGGTACTTATTACCGACTTTTACTAGCCCACATGATTAAACAAAAAGAAAAAGTAAATCCGCCTCTTATTAGTTTCAATATGATAAATGATAAATTACTTTGTGTGAGAGTGAACACCGAAAAATATGTTAGTTTAGCTGAATATTAGGGCGGTCAAAAAGGAATTAAGGCTAAGTCCTACATGGCTTGGTAGAAAACTATATTGTTGAGATTAAATGAGAACGAGATGGCTATTGAATAGCCGCTATTCTGATGTTTGAAAACTACCTCAATTAGAACAAGAAATTAACATCTGATAAGGCTAAATATTTTACATTAATGATTTTATTGGTTGGTTCGGCTCGCGGCATTTCGTAATCTTGTAATAAGTGAAAAAGTATTTAAACTATTCATACTTGAACTTGATAAGGTGATCTGAAACAACTACATGATATTCATAACTAACGCCCGGGTAATGGACTCTTGTAAAATTAC
>JAHZMU010000140.1:0-10894 GCA_027743725.1 Rambutsinella grinnellia | reverse complement strand
GCTCAATCGAGAGAGATGGATTGGGCAAGAGACCTCAGCTGTGTGACGTGACTCTTCCTACTTCTCACTCAAGAATCATTCCATTCTTCGTACCTTGTTGTGATTTAGAATTAGGCAGGTAACACCCTTGTCATCACTTGTCTTCTTTTAATTAGTGTGGTAATTAAATTTACTTGAGGTTTATTGGCGTAAAGTGTTCCTAAATTAATTGTAGATAAGGAAGTTTGAGAGATTGGGTTGGGTGTAAGGCGGTACCGGTTAAGTATAGATGTTCAGGGGTTGATAAGACACTTCCTAGTAATTTTAACTTTGAGTCAAATTAAAAGTACAAAAAGTCAGTTACCAAACCAGTAATTCAGTCTAGTTAGCAAAATGTTTAATGCGACGGTTGGGTTTTTTCATCGTAATGTGATTGAGGTGAGTTGACTGATTTTGAGTTTGATAAAATTATAAAATTTTAGTATTAGGTTAACAATTAAATATTTTGACTTGAAGGCTCCAAGCTACCACTTGTATTTGGAGGCTTTCCTCATCATGTGCGTTTTCTGGTTACTTCGGAAGAAGAAGCAGCAGGGGCAGGCCAAGCTTACTTTGGAGGTTAGTTAATTCGTTATTGATTAGAATTGTATTTTGCAATGGTTTTGGGTAGTTTTTTTACTTAACTGAATGGTGATGTTGTTGGATGGTTTTAGGAAGAGGAGCAAATCATTAGTGCTTGGAACCCACGCCCACTGGTAGATCTTGAGAAGGAGGACCTTGTGGATTATTATGATAACTCTCATATCTGGGGCGCAATTTCCGGCCGGCCAGGAAAGTACTTGGAGGTTAATGGAGGAACGTATTTAAACTTGGCAACTCATAACTACCTTGGCCTAGCGGATAGCAAGGAGTTGGATGATGCGGCTGAGAAGTGTATTCGCAAGTATGGTGTGGGATCTTGCGGGCCACGTGGTTTCTATGGGACTGTTGGTTAGTTGTTTAATACTCGCTTATTTTTAAATTATTTCATTAGTTGTTGAATCTAATATGGGCTTTATTAAAAAAATAATTAGATGTGCACTTAAAGCTTGAGGAGAAGATTGCCGACTTTTTGAATCTGGAGGAAACTGCGTTGTACTCTTATGGATTCGCTGCCATCGCTAGTGCCATTCCATCTTATGCTAAAGCTGGTGACCTTATTTTCGCGTAAGTTTTAATTAATTACATAAGTATGTACGTTAAGGAATTAAAATTACATTGAAATATTTTTTTCTTTGCAGCGATGAACTTGTGAGCTTCCCAATTCAAAAAGGACTGCACGCTTCCAGAAGCAGAATCGTTTACTTCAAGCACAATAGCTGGCAAGACTTCCAGGAGAAATTGGAGGAGCAAGTTAGGCTGGACAAGAAGGTGAAAGTACATCAATTGGGGAAGGTAGGTTTCAAACGTTGAACTAAGTAATTTGCTTTGTTTCTTTAACTATATTGTAGAACTCCAAAAAGGCAAAAGCAACCCGACGCTTCTGTGTTGTTGAAGGCATCTACTTTAAGACTGGAGATATCTGCCCATTGAATGAAATTGCGGATCTCTGCACTCAGCACAAAGTTCGTCTCTTTGTTGATGAAACCGTTTCTTTCGGGTCGATTGGAAAAACTGGGCGTGGTGTTACTGAGCATCTCTCTGTTGCGGTAAATGTTATGATAAATCAGTAGAAATGCATTTTTATAGTAGATATTTTTATATATTTTAATAGTAAATATTTTAATTTCATGTTAAGGTGAAAGATATTGATTTCATTGGAGGCAGCCTGGAGCACGGATTAGCTTCATTCGGTGGCTTTATTGTTGGACCATCTTTTGTTGTAGATCATCAACGGATCTCTGGATTAGGTATTTACTTTCACTTTTAGTTCATAATATATTTTAAAATACATAATTGCTTATTAAAATGAGGTTTTGTATTTTAGGATATTGCTTCTCTGCTTCCCTTCCACCCTTACTTGCCGGTGCTGGAATTAAGGCTTTGTCTTTGATTGAGGAAAATCCTGACATGATTAAGGAGTTGCAGGATAAATGCAAGTACATTCAAAAGTGAGTATTCTTTGTTTATTTAGATGTAGCTTTAACCTATCAATAGATGCAGTTTTTGGTATAAGCGTTGCATTGTCTCTTTAGCGCTTTGGAGGAAAATCTAACTTGTCTCTACTATACTTGTGATGAGCTGTCTCCCGTGAAATACCTCTACTTGATGAACTCTCACATGATCCATCGTGATCTTGTTCGCCGGCTCCTTGACGATATCATTGTCTATGTATGAATATTTCATATTTCAATAATAATGTAAAAGTAGATTTAGCGATTCATTGTCTTTGTTAATCAACGCCTGAACTTTTTAGTTAAAGGAGAACTACAACATCGCAATAACCCAACCTCACTTCATGAGCAAGGAGTACATCACCCCCCTTCCAAGCATTCGGATCTGTATGAATCGCCTGCTCTTGTTCGCCGGCTCCTTGACGATATCATTGTCTATGTATGAATATTTCATATTTCAATAATAATGTAAAAGTATATTTAGCGATTCATTGTCTTTGTTAATAAACGCCTGAACTTTCTAGCTAAAGGAGAACTACAACATCGCAATAATCCAACCTCACTTCATGAGCAAGGAGTACATCACCCCCCTTCCAAGCATTCGGATCTGTATGAATCGCCTGCTAACTTATGATGAACTCGACCTAATTGTAAAGGCAATCGAAGAAGCTTGTAAGAACTTGGGTATTTTGGACCAACTCATTTCATACGTGGATGAGGAGGAGACCAAGGGGAAGATGATTGAGTATCAGAAGACATTATAGTACACAAATCTATTACTTCACATCTAAACACAAATTTTTCTATTTAAAATTTAATATATATTTTGTTGTATACAACTTTTACACCTTCACTACTTATTACATTTAATGACTGCATAGTGCCTTCTGTCATTTTCATGGGTGGAGTAACTCCCATCACTACTTGTATTGGGGTAAATACATTTTAGTCTGAAATAATTCTATCGTGTTTTCATTTTAAATTGTAAGCATTTCAATATTTGTCTAAACTTTTCATCCATTTTGCATCATCTATCTTGTTCGCCCTCTTAATTCACATTCACTCCATAAAATCTATTAATTTATATAATTTTTTTATGTCACGTACATCCCATAAAAGCACTTTGTCGGCTAGTCGGCTTCCCATTAAAATCATTCAAATTACATAATTTTGACACTGACGCATTCACCAAACGTCACATCCTTTTTTAACCGTCATAGAGAAGAAAAAAATCATGATTATATCATCCAACCAAGCTCAAGCTCGTCCGTGTGTACATATTTTTCTAGCTCTGCCCCTGACGGGTACTCAACAAAGAAACCCTTCTTATTCCTTCCTTTCCCCATCTAGAATCATGTCGTAACCAAGCGGGAACAGTAGAGAACGCCTCATCTCATTCATCCCATCTTTTTCGTTCAGAGCGTCTCCGTTCACTTTTCAAACTCGCTTTTAGCCACCCACATCTCCCCCTTTAACCAATAGTAGAAGGGAAATGCTAGGAAAGCCCACGCAGATATGTAATATCAGCTTATGTTTGTAAACGATGCTATAAGCTATACGAAATAGGGCAGAGATGGAACGGCTACGCACAAGCTATGCACAAACATAGCCCAATTTAACAACAAGGTTAGATAGCTTGCTATGTGCGAAATAGCTCGCTTAGCACAAAAGCATTTGGGAATTTTATCACCATTTCTGTACGTCCATGCATTCAAGTCTAATCTATAAGCGGAGTAGTGCACAGATGACGATGGGCTTCGGACTTGCTTTAACTGATCCACAAAATATTCTCTTTTATTACTTTTTAATTGTGCAAGATTTAAGATGTGGCTGTAATTGTGTGAAAAGTTTAATGACAAGTTAATTAAAGTTTGTGGACGAGTGAGGAATTACTAAGAGGGTTGGAAAATGTGAAGAGACTTTGTGGACGGTCGTTTTGGAGATTTTTAATTGTTTGAGAAAAGTTTTGTGGCAATTAGCTAAAGAGTAAGAGAGTTAAGGTGGAGAATTAGGCAGGCGAAAGCCCAAATGCAAAATGAAAGGTAAAAAGTTTTTGGCAGAAATATAGTAGAGTTTATTTAACGTAGGGATATAGTTATAAGCTTTATTTGAACGGTTAATTCTTCTTGTCAACAAATGATTGCTTGTAACGATTCTAAATTGTCAATTTTTTGTGTAGATCCTCCAGGAGCGAATCCACCTCATCCTAATGAGAAAACTATAACCCTAACTTTAACTTCGCCAGCCCCTGGTCAGCCATCACAACTCCATGCACAAGGCCCATCTGGAGGGATTTGGTACTCCTTTGATTGTATCTAGTACAAATGTGATTCCTTCAGGTCCCGGGGGTATTGGAGGGTTGACCCCATCCAGTTCTGCTGGGTCTATTCAACATGGTCCAGTAAGTATACATTATGCGGGACCTGGAATTCCTCCAACACTTCCACAATGTATACAGCCAAAGGTAACGGAAATGGTTTTTTAACTGTTGATTTTAAAAATGAAAGTATTTGTAATAATATTTTTTTTAAAACAATCATTGGCCTTTACTAATTAATGGTAAATACATTTATAATTTCCACGTAGCCTCCGTACGGCACAAAACTTTGTTTTAAATACTGGGCAGCCATTACTCGTCTCTGGCGGCACTGTCCTTCCAAGTGGTTCACAAACGATTGCTGGATTATCAGCCGTTGCTGGTTCTGCGGCAGGAAATGCTGCAACACATGGCTCCGTCATACCTCCATATGCAGCCCTTAGCACTCCTATACAAGCGAGTCTAACAAAAATACCACAACAGGTTAATATAATTGTTAGAAACCAAAAACTATAATAATTCTTCTAAAAATTACGAGGATTTTTAATTAAATGAGGCCATTCTTAAAATAGGCACCTACCACACAAAGTTATGTTGTCTCCACTGGAAGTGTATGTGGTCCTGATAGTGATGAGGGTGTTCCAGTTTCCATCCACGTTACAAACAATATAACGGCAACACCCGTTGATGCAGCTGCAGGAGATGGTCATGGAGCTGCTGGTCAGTCGGAGGTTAGTATCTTAAAAATATAAAAAATTCAGTTACTCTTTAGACAAGATGTTAAAATCATTATTCATGGATTTTAGCAACGCCTCAAGGTGGAAGATGCCCTAAATTACTTGGATCAAGTAAAGTACAAGTTTGGTAATCAACCACAGGTGTACAACGACTTTTTGGATATTATGTGGTGGAAGATGCCCTAAATTACTTGGATCAAGTAAAGTACAAGTTTGGTAATCAACCACAGGTGTACAACGACTTTTTGGATATCATGAAAGAATTTAAATCACAAAGGTGAGTGAAATACACAATTTCAAACTTCGTTTAAATATTAGGTTAGGTCATAATAACTTATCTTTTATTTCAATCAAATAGTATTGACACGCCTGGAGTGATCAGTCGAGTTTCTCATCTCTTTCGTGGTCACCCAGAACTCATTATGGGATTTAATACGTTTTTGCCTCCTGGATATAAAATTGAGGTTCAAATGAATGATCAGGTTTGTGAAGCTAATTAAAAATACTTTGCAAATTCTCATTTACTGTTAGCTAAAACCTAATCAAGATAAAAAATACTTACAGATGGGTATGGGAAACATGGGTCACGGAATGAATTATAAGGTGACCACGGTCCACACCACTGGCTTGGTCAACCAACATTCAACGACATTAATCCAGCACACCGGGCCGAGCATTCCAGTAAGGACTACCGTAACTCACAACTCTCATCCAGGGTAAGTCATACCTGTAATTTTTTTATTCATCTCTGGCATATATAAGTAATCAATCAGATACAAACGGGTATAAAATATTTCATTTGATACTCTGGAGCCTTTAACCATTACGTCATCTTCGGAGCATTATGAATGACAATTAATTGGAAATGGAGAAGCTATTACCATACCACCATTACATGGAAATTGTAAGACTTTAGAATTGAATTTCAACTAATGTCTATACAATTTCCATGTGTAGTAGTCGGTTTAAATAGGGAAGGTTAGTTTCCGGTAATTGCCAATATCTTGTTAGTAGTGCCATGTCGCCTCAAAATGATGAGATGAAGCATCATACCAGCTGTCGTTGAAGTTGGCGAATTAAGATTTTAAATTAATCACACCAACAACAATGCGACAGATGGTAATTGCTTAATGCTTAGATGAGAAGTTTTGAGGGTTCCAAAATGATGAGATGAAGCATCATACCAGCTGTCGTTGAAGTTGGTGAATTAAAATTTCAAATTAATCACGCCAACAACAACAACAGATGGTAATTGCTTAAAAATGATGAGAAGTCTCCCTCGATCCGAATCGAGTGTTGATATCGCTTATTGTTGCTCGAATCCTTAAGTCCTGATGTCAGTACCACTTTGCTTTCCTCTTTGATTATATTGCAACGTTGAGAAATTGATGATTATTGCACCATATCTGCCTTCAAGTTTGGCTCTAGTATTAAGCTAATTTTAACTACTACGAAGCCAAACTTGAAAGCTGGTAGGTTAAGCTTAGTAGTAGCGACGCGGTCCGGCCTCGACCTTGCGGACGGGACGAGAGAATGCGCGAGAAATTAGAGTCCACCGTTGTAATTCCAGTGACACGCAAAGCTGGCTTATGACTCCTGAATTAAAATAGAAATGAAGCACTGATTATATTTTAAGCTCAAAAGGTGATTGGGGAACAATGGGAAAGTCCTATCCTCTAACGTATTAGCCTTCCTATCCTCTAATGCTAAAGTTTTAAATCGCTGAGGGTTCATCCCCACGTTAGTTCAACCCTTGACCCTTAAAGTACTGAAGGCCTTTACATATTTTACCCCCCAAATACTGTCTAAATCCACCATGCATTGTGTTAGGAAAGAGATAAGTGGGGTCATTCAAAGGTCGCCCATTCTCTCAATGTTAAACCCCCTATCTTACAACAGTAATGTTTGGTAAAGTCTCCCAAAAGGCCAATTTTTCCCCAAAACTTAATATTAACAATTACCAATCACTTTATAACCGTTTGCTTACCTTAATTATATTGATCAATCGATGATTACACCATTCCTTCAAGATTGGATCGCGCTCGCACGACTAGAAATTGAGCACTAGTTGCTGCGACCACGACCCAAGCTTGAAAGTTGGTTAAAAATAAGTTGGAAGTAGATAATCACTGGAGAAGGTTAACTGGATTACCATAATTAGATAATTTTAAGCGATGATGAAAAGGTTAAATTGGTAGCGGCGGGCCGGTGGTGGTGTGGACAAAGCCATGCCTCGGAGCGTTTGATGAAGAGGACGGATAGAAAAAGAGAATGTGCGAGAAAAGAGTTGAGCAACGGCTTTTATACTCCCGGAAAAAATGCAAAAAAAAGTGATCAGATAGAGAGACAATGAAGAGAGGGTGGGAGTGAACTGACCAACCACATATCTTTGTAGAAAGATTACATAACTCGACGGATAGAGTTGCACTTGTTGGTAGAGATGAGATTCTGAAATGATACGTGGCGTGGGATAGGAAGAAACCAATCAGGTCGATGATGTGATTTGAATGAGTTTGCTAAAAAGCAATTGATGCTAGCAACTTCTCTGAAATTTGGTAGAGGGCGCTATTTTTAGACGCGTGTTGAATATTAACTGGTTTTCATGAAAAAAGTTTTCCAAGGCTCCAGGGTCAAGGGTTATTGGAAAGGATGCGAATGCTTGAAAATGGATGGTGGGATTGAAACTTATATTTTGTTAATGGGAAACTTTTTGTATTCGTTTTTAGGGGAAACACGGCAAACCCGTACCTGAGTGGTGGTGGCGTTGGTAATGCTGTAACGCCAGCAAGCAGCGTTACGATTACAAGTAGCAGGTCGATTTCACCATCTCCTGTAAGGCCTCCGTCGTTGCCATCGAGTGGAAGCAACTTTGAGAACGTTGGGGGTTCAGCGTTTACACATTCTTTGGCGTCACCATTCGTCCAGAACGCATTCCCGACATTGCAAAGTCAACCCGTGGAGTTTAATCATGCGATAACCTATGTTAATAAGATTAAGGTGGGTTTCTAGAGGAGTTGTGTGTGGTTGGGGTTTGAATACGTAATTTGAATATGATATGATTTGGTTGTTTTCAGAACCGATTTCATTCCCAACCGGACAAGTATAAGCAGTTCTTGGAGATTCTTCACACTTATCAAAAGGAACAGAGGAATAAAGACGGAAATGCGTCGAAACATTTGACAGAGCATGAAGTGTATAATCAGGTTGCGAAACTGTTTGAGAATCAAGAAGATCTGTTGGCAGAGTTTGGACAGTTTTTGCCAGATGCGACGCCACAGCCACCACCAGTTAGTAGTGTGAGCGCTGCTAGGCAAAATCATTCATTGGCTAAGGTAATTCGCGAAGGACTTGATGTCGTGTTGCTTTTAGATGGCATTGTAACGAAATATATTTTGGTTATTTTAGGATGTAAAGAGACCCCTTGAGGAAACAAAGAAGCAGGCGAAGGTTCGCCAAGACTTTTCTGCAGGGCAGACAGCATCGCAAGCGCCAGCAAAATCAGCTTCATCTGCTCCAAAGAGGTCTTTGATTAATCCTCCTTATGGCATCTGCAAAGAAGGTTAAGTACACGTCGTCATTCAAGGATGTTAGCTTGGCAGAAGCAGGAAAGTATGGAAATCTGAACGATTTTGCTTTCTTTGATCGGGTAAGGAATAATTGCTTGTTTAATTGATTTTTTAATTGATGGCTTTTACAGTAGTTGAGTAGTTGATCATGCATATTTTTTATTTTACAGGTTCGTGCACTTCTACGATCCCAGAATGTTTATGATAACTTCGTTCGAGCTTTGCATCTATATAACATGGAGATTATCTCGAAGACGGAAGTAATTCAGCTACTGACTCCGTTCTTCTCCAGAGCTCCGGAATTGTTTGCTTGGTTCAAAGATTTCCTTGGGCATAATGAGCAAGCTCCTTCTCAGCAGTATGAACCAATTCAGTCGGTGTCCAAACAGGAGAGATTGACCGAAGAGCAGGTTTTAGAAATTGGTAAGAAAACACAAATTATAATTTAGGTAGTAAATTACTACTAGTAATTTTGTTGTATATTTAAATTTGTGTTTTTGTTTTAGACTTCTCCACATGCAAAAGGTTAGGGGCAAGCTACTGTGCTCTTCCCAAGAATCACATGGCTCCCTAAATGCTCGGGTCGCACGGCACTCTGTAGGGAAGTTTTGAATGATGTTTGGGTCTCGTTCCCAACATGGTCTGAAGATTCGACGTTTGTTACGTCAAGGAAGACGCAATTTGAAGAGTATATCTATCGCTGTGAAGACGAACGCTTTGAGGTATTTAATAGAGATTTGATATTTAATTAAGGCGAATTGGTTGGAACATTTTAAGCCGTAGATCTAACCAAGTAATTTTGTCATCTGTTGAGACTGCGACAAATTCACAGCCATCTGAAGGGCCCCATCTTACATTACCTTATCGTGACCGATCTGTGTTGGATGATGCTTGTAATCTTCTCCTGCATCATGTTCGCCGTCAAAGTGGGATCCAAAAAGAGGACAAGCGGAAGATTAAACAGATTTTAAAACGATTCATTCCAGACCTGTTCAGCCATCCAAGAATGGAAATGTCAGATGATGAGAATGATGAAAGCTCTCCAGGTGGTGAAAATAATCCGAGAAGCCCTGGCGAAATCCTTATGAATGGACTTAAGGGAGGGAAGCGAACTTATGGATCTACTAAACGTAGCAATGGAAATAAGAATAAGAAAGATGAAGAATCGGAACAAGGAGCTGACGCCAGTGGTGCAGGGGCAGCTGTTAAAGGACAAGAATCTCGAAGAACTATGGCTAAGCGCGACCTAAAGATGCGTTTGGAAGATAAAAGGCGTCAAAAGGAAGAGGTACATATTTAATTTAAAATCCAACCACTCGCATAGCCAATTTAAATTTTGCAACCTATGTAAAATGCGCTGATTTATAGGAACTTATGGATGAGGCTAATAAGCTGTCACCAGAAGAGCTCAGGGTCATGGCGATGGAATCTGATCAACTGGAGAAATTTGTATTGAAGCATATGGATCAGGTTAGAAGAATACTTTACTTGTAGCGGAATTTTTAATTGGACGTTAATCATTTGAAGGAATTTTATTTTGTGCTTATAGGAGGAGAAGTACAGACTGTTCTTTGCAAACAACACTTGGTATGTGTTCTTGCGACTTCACCAGATCCTCTGTGAGCGACTGACAAAGCTATTGGAAACAGCTACGTCACTAGCTCAAAATGAGCCGAAGGATACTCGAAATCCGAAGACTTCAGCTTCAATTGCATTGAGATTAAAACCAAAACGTAAGTGTTAGATAACGGCGCTATTCGTTATTCCAATGAAGGAGTTACGTAAATATTTCATCATAATATATCTTATTGTTTTATGATGAAAAATAGCGGAAATAGAAATTGAGGATTACTACCCCACATTCCTGGAAATGGTTCGGAACTTGTTGGACGGTAACATGGAGACAAACATGTATGAAGATCAGCTCCGAGAGATGTTCGGAATTCATGCGTATATTGCCTATACAATGGACAAGGTTGTGGCAAATGCTGTTCGGCAGGTAAGGATATTCATAGTTAGGACTGTGCTTAAATTGTGGAGTTTGACAAGAGTATAATATTGACGATGATTTTTGCAGCTTCAAAATTTGGTGACGGATGAAGGTTGCCAGAAATGTTTGGAATATTATCATTACGCAGATAAGAAGGGTGGAACTGGTGGTACAATTTCCACTGCTGGAGAGCGCGTTCGTGACGAGTGCAT
>JAHZMU010000139.1:0-19450 GCA_027743725.1 Rambutsinella grinnellia | reverse complement strand
GAATCAGTATTCTTCAAGCCATCTGTGGTAAGATCCACCGCAATTTTGAATGTTCCGAAACCTCTCGCAGGGACATGGGACCCAGCCTCGAGATGGTTAACCCAGTTCTTCTCTTTCAAAAGTGACAGCAAACTGCCAGCCCCTTCGTGACCAATCAAATGGGAGAGATAGCCTTCAGCCTAATTCCATTTTAATTTAATTTTAAAAAATATTCAAAGCTAACTGAATTAAGCATATGTAAAGGATTAACATACAGATGACTTGTAATGTTGCGTAGTGTCAGGAATGGGAAACATCACAGAGAGATGTCGAAGATCCTTTATAGGCACCACTTCAATTTTCGTCCTAAGCTCACCCGGCCCATAAGGGTTTTCTGGCCATGATGGAGCAGTCACGTCTCGGTTCTCAACATCACTAAATAGAGTCTCAGCGTATTCCTGTAACTCGTCAAGAGATTCCGAACCCAATATTGCAAGTGACATAACGTTTGAGGAGTAATTATTATGATGGAAATCCAGCAAAGCAGATCGAACATCAATACTTTTCTCCTTTGGCTTTATCCAGAGCGTATCTCTGTTTCCTAAATTTAGAAAGGGACGACTCAGTATACTTTTCTCCTTTGGCTTTATCCAGAGCGTATCTCTGTTTCCTAAATTTAGAAAGGGAGCGGATAAATAACATATTTCATAAAAGATTTCTAAAATTCTAAAGATATGAGATAAATACCAGTTGCAAAGTGGGAATATGGATGGTCTGGGTTTGCTGTTCCAACTTCCAACTGATGGCTTCTCCAAGGATCACTTGGGATATTTTTTTCATGTTCTGAATGCACCGCATTGACTTCCCTCTCTGTAGCAGACTCCGTAAATAGTGGGGAAATAAAAAATTGCGAAAATCTGTTAAATAAATGAACAATTATACTATTTTACGTCTTTGCCTTAAAAAGAATTTAATTGTTAAATTTCAATTACCTATCTAACGCCCCCCTTAAAGCAGTTGGCGATACATCAAAATAATAATTGGTGTGGTCTCTAGCAGTGTAGGCATTTGAGCTTCCGCCATTCTCCGCAAGGAACTTGGAATAATCGTTTTCCTCTGGATACTTTTTCGTCCCAAGAAACAGCATGTGCTCCAAAAAATGAGCCAGGCCAGGTAACTGAATTGGGTCATTCATGCTACCTGTAAAAAATAAGTTCCACAAAAACTATCAGCTTTAATCAAAGAGCTCAATATTTGATAAAATTTATCTAACTTACCAACAGCTACAGATATAGAAGCAGCAGACTTATCCGTTTGAGGATCACTAATAAGCAGAACCTTCATAGAATTAGGTAAGATAACCCCTCTATACTCCCTCTTATCCAAGGGAGACTTGGAGATATTTGAGATAACCGAGCTCCCGTTCGCCATTTTTGCCGCATGCAAACTCAACGAGCTAGCTTTCCGTCGACAACTGCAATTAGTAAAAATTCATTAGTTAAATATCCAATTAAATGCAGAAACGGTTATCAAAAATCTCATAGATTTCCTCCCTCCTCCATCCAATGTCAATTCTACGTTCAATTTTACAAACATTTTGTAAACTGAGTCGTTTCTGACCTACTCCACTGTTAATTAACGACAATCACATTAAGTACCTACCCAATTAGCAATCCGTGAAACAACTGATCGCCCACCAAATACAGTTACAGTTTTTAATAACAAAGCCATTCGTTAACTGATTACCGACTTTTAGTCAAAATCTCCACGACTAGTACAACAATTAGGACTAAATGATAAGCCTAATTAAGATTTGATAAGACACGTGTCCCCATCCAACTCTTTTAAAAACCTAACCAACTTGTTTAAGTCGCCAAGTTAAATTACTTAAATTTGGATAAGCGCGGTTCACCGATAAGACTAAAATGTTTTCTTTAATCAGTCTGGAAAAAGATAAAAAAAAACTTACAAAGAGAGAAAAAGGATCAAATGTGTGGATGATCCGGTGCTCCAAAGACTGGAATGATGTAAAGATTGGGATAAGTTGGGAGAGAAAAAGTAGTCGTTTCACATCCTCCAACTCATTCTATGCTTAGTTGGAGGTATGGGAAAAGTCGTAAAAGCTAAATTTCGAAGAAATTTAAGCAATTAATTTAATTATCAATTGAATTCATTAATTCCAAGTATTAATCGCGAAACAATCGGTCTATAAGAAATGGTTTGGGTATGCACTAAATTGTCTCATGGTTGACTGGAGGGAAAGCGGGAAGTTCAAAATTTTGATTGTCAAAGTTTCTATGTTGATGGTTGAGATTTGAGACGGGACATGTGCTTTTGAAATTTTTAATTGGGCAGTTGATTAGTAATTGATTACTTGATTGAAGTTACAGGTAAGAAGTGAATTGTTGGCTGTTGGCATTAATAGATAACCTTTTTGGCTATTTCCGGTTGGTTGACCACTTGGCATTTGTTTAATTCAAGTTGGCAACAAGTGACATGACACTGATGAGTAGTCAGGCATGAGATAGTTAATAGTCAACAGTTAAAGGACGGGGACGTGTCATGATTAGGCAAGTTCAGTTTGACTTGTGATTAATCTTTTTTTGCTTGTTTCAGGGCATAAGAGCCAGGGGCTATCTTTAGACAGGATTCCGTTACTCCCAAAAGTGTGCGACAGGACTTGAGTAAGTTATTATTATGCTACAATGATTGGTTATTGTGAAACGAATTTTGTGACTAATTGTTTTATTTTGAATAATACAGCTAAAATTGTGTATGCGGAAGGATCAGCTTGTGTCAGGATTCATCTAGGAAGTAAGCTTACTTAAGATATTTAACAAATTATGAAGGCGAAAGGAAAGTGGTTTTAGAGCAGAGTAAGTCCGGTTTATCCCCAGAGCTTTGTCAATGTGTCTAAAAGGCCCCCAGGCCTTGCAGGCTTTACATGTCCATCTTGATATGCCCCTCTAGGATACCCAGAGTTTTGGTTTGGTATGCATCGGGGCATACTTGGAATATGAGGAGGGCGAAGCTAGATTGACCCATGGTCTGATATTTTGACCTGTGTTTTCATAAACTCCTTTTTGATATGTGTGGTGAGGCCCTGATAACATAGTTGGGTAGGTATTTGTTGGGTAGTTGTAGGTAGTTTGAGGGTTTGGAGGTTCATAATTCTGGTATTGGGTAGGCAGACTTGGAGGGGCAAGTACCTCTTCTTTGTATGTAATGGGGGTGCTTACTTCCTGATTTGTGGGGTCCACACTGGGCTCCGGAAGTTGAATAGGTTGTTGGTATGGAGGAAGCTCTACAAAAGCAATTAGTTAGTGGTTGCTTGTAGTAGGTTTAAGTTTAATGAAATTATTACCTTGTTTTACAGGTGCAGATTCAAATTCCGTGACGCTGTCGTCCTTCTTTTTCGTTATTTTCTTCGAGGACATCGTATCCACAGCATTGAATCAAATCTCCTGGACATAAGGTATCACGTCTCCTCTCGATAACATTCTCCATATTGTTACTCGCTCGGCATTTTTGAATTGGTAGACAAAAGCATTCGGCTTCTTTGCTCCAATTTGTTACTTCCGTAATTAGCAGCTCTCCTTCCGCATTTGGAGGGTTTAATGAATCGGATTCTAATTGTTCAGAAGTTTCTTCAGCTTCATCCATATTATTAGGATAGTTTGAATTTGGAGCTTGGTATTCCTCTACTAAAGCGTCTAAATCGTTAAGACCAGCTTCATTCGTATTGTTTGCCATTGGTTCGATAAATTGTTCAGATGAATTGTCTGCGGTCAATGTCTTCTCAGAAACGTCATCTTCTTCTGGGAAACAGCAGCGGACAGTACTGTAAGAGCAATGGAAGCCGAAACCGTAGTCGATGTTTTTGTGGGGGCAGCTACTGCGAGCCTTGCAGCGACATGTCTTTTTCGTTTTAGGCTTTTCTTCTTTATGAGTTAGGCTAGATTGTTTATCCATTAAGCTGTTAATTGAATATACTCGGACATTTGTGACTGATGGTTTGGGTAGATTTTCCTCCTCATCCTCTTTATCATTTATGGTGTAGCTGGGAATAAGAGAGGTAGGCGAACGTGTCATTGGGCAGCATAAACTTTCGCCGTCGACGCACGACATTTCCTATTGATTTACAAATTTAATTTTATAGGTTATAAATTTAAAGATAATTAGCTAAACTAGAACTGTTAAATTTACCATTAGAGAGGATTTTATAATTGTCAATTCACAATTCGGGCTTGGAGTGCAGATGCATTGCTTGAGGTCGATGGTAACGACATCTTGGATTTTTTCCGGCTCGTTAGAAAGATATCTATAAATGGTTTTGAGAATTATTTAGAGACAAACGATAATTTTAATTATATCGCATTTACCTCGCTTGCTGCGCACTTATCAGAACTGTCATGTAATTCTGAATGAAAAGTAGGAAAAGTGATTTTACGATTAATTTATTCATTGTGAAAAAATCTTGCTGGAGAGAAGAGTAGAAGCTGTTGCAGGTGTGATGAGGAACTAACGAAAGGGTTTCGTCATTCCGTCCTTTAGAGGAAATGGAAGCAAGTGACAGTTGTAAAATTCCCGAGAGACAAAGCATTAGCGTTAAGGTGGAGAGGTTCATGTCCTTACTTATACCTGCGGCTATAGATCCGTTTTTTATTGTTTGAAATTGAAAGGCCCTATTTTTAGATTGCACAGGTTGAAATGAACTTGGGTCCTTTGAGCCTTTTTTTCATAACGTTGGTGTAGAAAAATGTGAATAGTTCATTGACTTTACAGAGTAAATCGTATAATATTGGTAGGTATATTGGGTTGGGATAGTTAGCTTGTGCCAGGCATGATTGCTTATAGTTTGTATACTCGTTGAAAATGGCAATGTTTTTATGAATGTTGATGTTATTTAATAATTTTAGGCTAATAAGATGCCTCCACGACGACGCCCTGCTAAGTCGCCAAATGATACCCAAGAAACTGATTCAAGTTTCCAGGATGGAGACCAAGGCGAAGAATTTGAAGATAAGCCAAAGCGTAAAAATGAGGTTTCTGATGAATCAAAGAAGTCAAAGAAAAAGAAGACTTGGTTTGACCATCTTGCTGCAAATGATCTGATGTATTACTTATCTTTGTTGAGTTTTGCTCTGATCGGGGCTGCAATCTTGCGCTATACATTTAGCGAGCCAAGGAACGTCTTGGTATGATGTAATAATTTTATAATGGTATTTTCCGGAAGTAATTTAGATGCGATTTTGTTATTTCAGCCAAAGAAATCAGTGCCTGGATCTCAATCGGCTAAATCTCAATCTGGAAATGTTGCTCCATCTTCTCAAGCCCAATCTGGAAAGGTTCCGTCGTCAATTCTTAGCGTTGGCGATGATTCCAAGTTACACTGGCAGGATAACCTGGAGCAGAAGAAGGGCAAGATTCGTGTGTTGTCTGATAAAGAAATTGAGTATAAAGAAGGTGGCAAGTTTCTTCTGGTGATCGCTGGCCATGTTTTTGATGTGACTGCCGGTGGAAAGTCGTATGAGAAAGGAAGTGGATATCATGGATTTATTGGTGAGACATGCAGCTTAGTTTGTAATTTCTGAATTGGTATCATAATCAAATCTATTCGATAAATCAGGACGAGACGGCACAAGAGCTTTTATCACGGGGAAATTTGACGATGAGGGTCTGGTGCCTGATATTGATGGCTTGGATAATGATTCGATTCTTGGAATCTCAAAATGGATAAATTTCTATCTGAATTCGGATAAATATAAATTCGTAGGTGGGTTCATATTGACAATACTTAAATATTCTTATGCAAAGTCTTATACTAAAAATTTAAATTGTGTTTAGGCCTCCACCAAGGAACATTCTTTGATAAGAAAGGTTTGCCAACCGCAAAAATGCTAAAGTTTCAGGATGACGTTGTGACCGCCAAGCTTGCAAAGTTGGAAGAGGAGAAGAAGGAAGAAGTTTTCCCCTCGTGTAATATGGAATGGTCGCAGGCTTCGGGTAGTAGGCTTTGGTGCAGTGAAAAAAGGTAAATTCTACTCAGATGACATTTTATATGATGTTGATAATATTCTTGATTGTTTGTAGTGGGGGCATCGATCGCGATTGGGTAGGCCTTCCTAGAATTTTGAAAGAGGAAGGAAAAGAAGAGCGTTGTGCTTGTGTCCGTGACGATATGCTTGATGATCCTCGTCTTAAACGGTATAAAGGCTGCCCTGCTGATTCTGTCGAGTGTAAGCTGAAGGATTAATCGAAATCTGAAGATGTTGTTATGTAGATTAGAGTTTAAAGATTTTATTTCGATGTGTGATAAGATAAGTGATACATTTTAATATTTACTGCAACATTCTTCTGTGCTACTGTGTAAAATGATGTTATTTAAGGCATAATGTTCTTACTTTTTGCACGCCCAAAAAATATTGTCTTTAAAAGTTTTGCACAATACTGGTACAAAGCAAAAGTGGTTGTGATATTGGTGTTTAGGGTCCACAGAAACGCTTTTTAATTCCGAAATATGTAATGGTTCTAGTTACGCAATGGATCAAAAATCGGTGTTTGTGATTAAGAATTATGATTATTTCAATAATACTTTACTTGAAATTGTATTTTGCTAAAATCTGTTGTTCTTTATATTTGCATTTAAATTATGTTGGTATAATAACTAGTTTTTGTTTGTAGTTACGTATTTATTTATGAAAAATATATAGCATTGACATGTAAGGTTTATATCTCGTTATAAAAAATATATAAAAAATAATCATCTCTCTCTATCTGACGCTAAAAAAATCATAAGAAGTGCATTCAAGCGTTGAACAAAAAACGTTATAATTTATACATAAACCCCGCCTTACATATAAACGTTAAAGTTAATTGGTCACCAAAAACAAAGAGGAAATAAAACTATAAAAAAAGTAATAAAAAACACGTTCGAAGAGTATTCTTATTGTGATAATGATGGCTCCATAAATTAAGTAATAATAAGACTGCGAATAGAAGTTAATGGTCCTTAGAGTGAATCACGAAACGCTTCACTTATATTATCCGATTCGTCGTACAAATGTCTGTTTGAGCTTGAGCGAGACTCATTCCTCCTTGACTTGGCTTTCTTGGCGAGGGAGTGAAGACTTAATGAGGCTGTGATGACGGAAAGGACTTGCAAAACTAACAGAGCAATTATAAGGGAGACCCAAGTAGTCCTATTGTCATCTAGCCAGGTCCTCATTTCTCCGCCACAACTCCTCTGCAAAAAGAAAATAATTTAAAATTTACGACATCATAAAACGCACATTCAAATACCAATAAAATCAATCCAAAAACAACGCCCAGTTAGCAAATTTTTGTTAGTGCGACACCTCCTACGCAACGAAAAGATAAACAATGCTTTTCCCTCCTACTTATCACCCCATATATTAGTAAAATTATGGCAAGATATGGCATTGGGTTTTTTCTACAGACTTTTACTTTCTGGGGATGAGAATGGGGATGAAAAAACGTTGAAATTTTATTGCTTCCTTCCCTAATGGTAAGGTGGGAGAACAAAGGACGGAATTCTCATTTTTTTATAAACCAAGCAGAGGCGAAGGGTTTGAAAGCGAAAATTTCTTTTGTATTGTTGCACTTCTCAATCACTCATCATTCATTGATGGCCAACAGAACAAAGAAAGTTGTTACCGAAGCAGTGAGTAGGTGGGAGGAAAGAGAATAGACAACCTGTCTATTAAATATTTTCATAGTTTCAGTCACTTCTCAAGAGACATTACAACCAACCATTTATCCCTGAAATTTTCAAACTTTACAAGCATATTTTCTAGAAATTTCCTATCCCTTTTCATATAAATCATTAATATCCTCATCATTAAAATATTTTCATTATCAAAATATTTCTTTATATAGATATATTAAAAAATGACATTAAATAAGAGCTGTCAAAGATAAATTCGTATTAACTCGTTCTGATTTTACAAGTACCCTGCACAACCGGAAGGAGACTGAAAGTGAATGAGAATGACTTAAATTCTCATCAGAATCTATGCTATTATTTTTTTCTATTTTTCCTACCTCCCAATCTCAATTCTCATGCAATGACCCCACGAACAGTGTCATAATGATAAATTGTATGAGTTGTCATGCAAATGTTGAATAGTGCCCCGATGAACAATTCTATTGTAATTAATTATATCAGCTTTCCCAATGAATTGTTTCAAAGACATGATGATTTGCTTGGTTGATTTCTAGGGAAGAGGAAAGTTTGAGAAAGGGTTGCGGAGATAGTGGTGAACCCTTTTGAATCTTGATTTGTTCTTCGAGCAAAAATACTTCCCATGAAAAATGATTAATGAAGGTGTTATTTAATATTTAATGCAGTTAGTATTTTAGATAAGCTTGCAAATTTAGTGATTAGTTTAGGGAGACATACCCAACTTACTTGCTTGAGTAGCTTCTCCCCCCGATCGACAATATAGCAGGAGTTATCCATGTGGTAATTATTATCGGCGAATTCTCTCGGGCCATTGAATCCGCAGCAGTTGAGCTGAAGACAAAAATTTAAAATTGTAATTTAAAAAGTAAAAAATCATTCAACTTCCGCCCTAATCCCTTACCGAAGTTTGGATGACGTTACGTGTACTCTGATTAACTTCCATCCATACGAATCGCAATACATCCTCCATCTGAAAAGGATCATAATTGATTAATTCAGTTGTAGAGATAAGGGCTGAGAGGAAGAGCTACATAATTCTTTAATTTTTGCATATCCTTCCTAAACGTGAGAGTTTAATGGGATTAAAGCATGTGGGAAGGACAGAGGAAACTCGTCCTTTCAAATCGCTTTTCAAACAATTAAACCCATCTTATTATGCGTGTGCAGTAAGGATGACTGAATATGACTTTAAATTTATAACGGAATTACATGACTTCTCTGAAGGTTTCTTTGCATAGAGAAAGTGGGTATAATTTCTAGACTGGTTTAGTTTTTCTTTAAAGCTTTTCAATTCCTCCTTGAAAAGATTTGCTATTACGTGAAAAACATTTTACGCTTCTCGCAATTTTCTCTACTTTTTTTGTCACCTGCTGTTGGCATTTATTGTCCTATGGCGAATTGGGATCTGAGGGCTCGTGCCACTCAACTCTAAAAAAAATCCGTTACGGTAAAGCACTCGAATGTAGGCAACTGCTCGTATTATTTTCTCGCTAACGACCCGCTTTTCATAATTCTATTAAGTGCTTACAGAAAATTCTAGAGATTATTCGCATTTTAAAAACTTTCGAGTCGTGTCATTTCTCTTTAAAAATCGGTAAAGATTATTTGCAAACGATTTGCCCAAGGTTAGCTGAGGAAGTGGATCCAACTTGTTAATTACTTTGCACGTTTCTCTCTCATCCAATTGTTTACAAAAACTTTTAATCTCTTAAGGTTGAGTTGTGCTCTCTCAAGCTTCAAGCTCTAATTTAACTTTTTTTCTATGAAATCGCTAATTATGTGGAACTTGCTCACGTTCTAAACAAAAAAAATATTAGCTTCTAAAATTGCATTTCCCTATAAGGAAAATGGTTTGATTAATTTCAAGCGAGAAAGTGAAATGATGCGATTCTAATGCAAATGTACAAAGCTGATTGTCATCTCTTAGAAAACAAACAGAAATGATATCGTTACTCTCAACACTTGAAGGAAGGAAGTATGCATTATGCATAATATTCATTTTCGCATTTCCTTAAACGTATAAACTTAAGCTTAGTCATAATCCTCTTTTGTCTTATGAGAATTACAGGAAATTTCACATTTTATCTCATCTCTCAACTCATTACATCTTAACTTGATTCAAACACTCGTCAACTTTAATAAAACAAAGTAATTGATGGGGTGCTGAAAAGTGAGAGTTGAGTATCAACAAGGCGGGGAGTAAAGTTTACTCAGTAAACACTGATATTTATCCTTTAGATTACTTCCGAAATAGCAGATTAAAAATCATCAACTTACCTCAACCCGAACAATTTGCAATGTCAAAACTCCTCCGACAGCAGAGGTGATTGTGATAACCACCATTATGATGAACTATAAAGAGATAATAAATCTCATATAATTTCTTTAAAAGCATTTTATTAAACTAATTAACTTACAAGACGAATTATACATGCCGTCTCACTCGCCCCTGCTACCCACCCGACTAGTCCTGTAAAGAAAAGTGCGAAGCCCACTCCAATCGTAATGTATGTCAGAATCTTTAAGAAAAAACATTAAAAAATTATTATCTTTTGGAAATGATCATTTTTATTTGCCATGACATCTTTTTCTTTCACATCTCGCATTGCATAATCGTTAAATCAACACCTCCATTTGAGCTAATCACGACTTTCGTCATAACTTTTGAGCTGTTTACTCCAAACATGTAATTTCATTTCATATCTCACCCTCCTACCATTTCGCTTGCGCAAGTGTCACATCAAAAATGAACGAACGAATAAGATGCATTAAGAAATTATTGGAAGCCCATTTAACAATTTTCAAGTCCATTACCCTTCACTCTAAAAAAACGACAACAATAATAACGGCTTGTTTTTTAAAGACGGACATTACATCCTTGACAAGGTAATTTTAAATATTTACAAGTCCATCATCCCCAAAAATAGCCGTGATCCAACTAAAAGCTATTATTTAACAGATTTTCAACACAAGTTTCCTAACAGCCCTTTCTGTCAAATGCTGAAATTCAAATAGGCTCACAAAAGATTAACTCTTTACCCCCAAAAGACTACATAATTTTTACTTAACTCGCATCATTATATTAAAAAATTTAGCAAAAATTTCTCACGGTAGCATTTTTCTCCTTCACAAAACCTATCAAATAAGCAACGTCACACTTTTAACTGTCAATTATGGAAGAGGAAATGTAAAAGATAAGCTATACCTTTTTGGTTTCGCCATTCAGAAAAATGCAAAAAGGAATATGAAAGTGAATCTGCAAAAATTGCGGGTTCTAATGTTTTCATACAAATACCATAGTCCACTAACCCTTTAAAGGGGTAAGTGCAAAATTATAAAAAGTTTAAAACGATTCCTATTCACGTACAACCCCAAATATAATTTTTCCTATACATGTAGACAGTTTCAGTCTAATAGCTCTTTGCTATTAGAAAAAGAGCTAATTTGATTTATTTTTAAACCTTTGAATGACCTTCTATTATTGAAGGGATTGAAAGAATGGTTTTTCAAAAAGAGAAACTCTTCGCTAAGCCTTCGAGCTGTGGTGTAATGCTGCACTTAATTATGATAATTGTAATTAAAAGAAATTTGAAAATTGCCTCTTGAGCAATTTCCCTCCAAAAAATATTTCTTTAAACTAAAAGCCAAGCTAATTTTACTATATCTTTGCAAAAATCTACATTAATTGCATGAGTAATCGAAGCTTTCAATTTTCTTTTCGTCTTTTGCTCCCCCTTCCATTTGCCAACAATTCCAAAGGAAATTTTAATATTTAAAATTATAATTTATCAGATGTAATTTTTTTCGCGACTATGCATGTTCGCAGTTTAAAATGTAACTTATTAAAATATGCATTGTTATTAAATCACTTTAAGAAAAGAATAGCAATCTCTTTTCCCTAATACCTATCATTTGCCTTTTCCTCGAGTGTAAAAAATTTTTTATAGCTTGAAATAAAGGCTGCCAAAAAAACAGGTAAACAATACTAAACAATGATGAACAAATTGTCTGGTCTATTAAGCGCGTATGAGGAGAGCAAAAACACTTCCAAACTTTTACGCGAGAAAAGCTATTTTCATTTTAAACATTAGTTATTAATTTAATTACAATGTTCACTATTTCAATCTAATTTTGTAGGGGATCGTGAGTTAAAATTATGTTAAAGATGTTACATTGGTAATGTGGAACAGATAAAAATCGTAGTTGTACAAACATCTCAGCCAAAAGTATTTAAAAGCATTCGTTGTTTTTTTAAAGCGCATCTTTTCTGATAACAAACTTCTTTGAAAAAGCTTATCTCGAGTCGATTGGCTGAGCTTTAAAAAGCTTTTTTCTTCGCAAATCCCCTACAAATTGCTCTTTATTAGGAATGATGAATGTGCTTATATTTTCTCAAGAAGAAACGTAATGAAATCAAAACTTTCGTGAAGTAGAAAAAATTATGAGAATTACGATTGAAATTGTCAAGAAAAATGGCACATGGCAAATAATAGTTAATTAATGTCGGGGAAAAGTGAAAGCACTTACGAGCGTTCCCGACTGGAATTTCTGGATGGAAACTGATGTCGACAAGATCCACGCTACATAGCCAATTATAATACATCCGGCGAGCTGAAAGGAAAATTTGAGATTTAAAATTAAGTTTTATGATATTAAACATTCAGGGCATTAAAGGATTTGCTACCGACATACTTTTTATGAAAATCTTAATTTAAGGAAATAATTCGTGCACTGATGGCCACCCTATCGATGCAAATTATTCTTTTTTTAAATGACCAACTTTTGAATCTTGAATATAAATGTGTGACTAAACAGTTTGAAAAGGTTTAGTCATCGCATATGCAGTTTTTCAAAGTTCATGATGATATGCGGCTAAAAATGTGTGTGGTGGCAGGTGCAACCTATTGTTGCAGGAAACATGGCCAATGAACTTCCGGTCATGTGTGACCGTGAATTTTTAAGAGGGAGAATGGGAAGTCATCATCCATAACGTTTACGCAAAAGTCGAAAACATTTAGAAATCAGACTTGTTAGGAAGCGAGTTTCATTTAAATTAAAAAATTATTCTTGAATGCTAATATTTATCTCGAATTGACAATGATTAAGCTAATATTAGGATTTTGCACTTGGGCTAGTGAAAAAATAATTTCAATCTTTACACATCAACTATATAATTATGATTGCTTAATAATAAGGTATTTATAGGTCGAAAGAAAAGCTAAAATTTCGGTAATGATAGAGCGACTGGGTTTAATTGATGTGTTATTTAAGGGGAAGTGAGTGTAGAAACTTAGAATTTAGTTAAGATATTATTACGAGTAAAAGGGTTGGTTTTTGCGTTAGAAAGATATTAATTATCACGACGAAAGTAAGTCAGAGGAAGTTGATAGAAAGACGCGTGTTATTAGTTGTTTTAACTATCATAACGCGAGTCAAACTCGTAGGAAAAAATGGCATGAATGTTTTAATTGCTAATAAAATTTTTAAACTTACAAATATAACAACTGCCAATAATGTGAGGAGGTGACCAATCCATCCAATCTTAACCCTATTACTCTTCTTCATCTCAACGTTCTCTCTGCTCACTGAGCAGTCCACTTAACTCAAACAAATTCACATACAAATCTAATCTCCCGGAACTCCGGAACGTTTCACTAAAATTCACTTTTTTCTAAACTGATTCAGACACTCTCATTGATTGACACACTTCCTTCCTAAAAAATAATTACTTCCTAAGTAATAGCACAATTCATTGTAGGGGGAAAACGGGGAGGAAAAAGGAAATTATTTTCATAGCCACTTTGTTCTCTGCAAATGTAACGTTGGGAAAAGAAAGGACTCTAGTGCGGCCGAGATGCACGCACTTCGAAGGCTACAAACCAACTGGCTTCTCTCAAAGGTTTGCTGAAATAGAAATGTTTTGAAGGGAAAAAAAGTCGAGGGTAATTTGCCGTGTGTAGAGAGAAAAGGGAAGAAGGTGCGTGCCATAAAATGTGTAGGTGTGTGAATCCCTCTCTTGAGGCCCTTTCCTCTCCCTTGTAAATGCGAATGTGATTTTCTGCTTTTTTAATCGCATTTTGATAATAATAATGTGTGGATTTAAGAGAGGAGAAAAATGGATGGGGAATGGGGATGATGAGCTCCTTAAACTAATACATGCTCACCACTTCAGAGGGGAATTAAGGTGAGATTGTTAGTGCGAAAATAAAAGATATAAAGTGTGTAGGAGATACGTGAAAAGTAGTTTTTCTTCTACTTTTTCATGTTATTGATGAGACTATTATAAGTGAGAACAATTTCTTCTCTCGCCGCGCGGCTCCTCACCCGTCCTACTTCTTTTCGCCAAGCCTTCTCATACTAACCTTACTCGGGCAGATTATCTTTTATCAGAATAATCATTTATCAAGACTAATAATAGCTAATTCATTATTTTTTATGCTCTTTAAACACTCATCTCTAGCATTCTTTAGGAGTGAAGAATTCAAAACGTTTAGAAAAACCTTTGCCAAATAATGTTGAAAAATTGCTAGAATGAAATGCAAATATACAAGTACGATTGACCATCGGAATCAAAGAATTTCAGCCACAAAATTCGGAACGATTTGGTAGCGAATGTAGACACGTCCCGAAATGAATGATGAAACGCTTTTAACCCGTTTTTCCATCCACCACTTTTTTATTGGTGTGGTTTAGACGTGAAAGTTTTTCCTTTCTGTAGCCCTTGAAGTTTAAATGATTTGCTTTCACCGATAAATCATAAGCATTTGGTGGAGCAAACAATAAGCAATTCATGAATGAAAGTATTTTAGGTAAAAAAATTGTCATTATGCACTCGTTTTTATTCATAGCAAAACATTTCACGTTTACACTTTTATACCCAAAAAACTCAATATGCGCTCCTCATCGATCTTCGAAGGCACTAGAAAAAGTCCACATGCACTAGTGATTGCAGTTTAATATAAATTGGATCTAGACTAAAGAAAACACAAACGTCCGATATTTCTTGTACTTAAAAATTCTCTAAACTAGTTAAACTATAAGAGAACGCTATAGTTTGCAGTTGCACAAGAGACTGAAACTAAAACATTTCTTCGAAACCATTACTAGTAGAAATATAATATTGATATATAACTAATTTGTTGTTCGGAGGAAGGAACAAGTTGATGCGATCCTCTAACGTATCCGTTAATCGTGGACAGTTTGTGATGCGATGAAAGTGACAATTTACAATCTAAAAACTGAAGGTCAGCCACTTACAATGATTAATTAAATGAGTTAAAATATAATACGTTAATGTTTACACATAACGCTTAAAATTATTATCATAACGCAGAAAACTATTAATTAAATCACTATATAAACTCAACGCTCAGCTCTCACAATATTGAAAGTTACCATTGAAGACTATTTATTAACGGATGTAAAACCTGGAAACTTTAAAAACATAATCAAATCAACCAACAAGGAACAAGCATGGCAAACCCACCGCACCGTTAAATACAATTATGATTGGTACTACAAATGTGAGAAGAGAAATGAGTTAATGAGCACCACATAAAAACTCACTGAAATCTTACAAGCTTTTCATATAGACGTAACCTAGATAATAATTTCAAGTTTAAGTGTAATTTTTCATGAAGACAGACATCACATAGTTTTCAGCCTATACGATGAAACAATTTTGAAAGATTTGTAAGGTCGACGAATTATTCCAGATATGGTAGTGGACGATGATTGGCGATATTTCTATAACTTATTCTATTTTAACTTCATCGGTAGCTGCATCATGCTAGAAATAATAATGAAAGGGAACGTTATAACCATGAATGATTTAGAAGATTAAAAACAAAAATGAAGTTGCAAACTTACGGTAACAATTGCAAAGCTTCCAGATGACGAGGAAGACAATTGGGTTCCACTAGATCTGCGAGAGTGTTGAGCTGAGCTATTCTTCATTTCTTCTTCGTATTCAGCCAAGAGGCGCTTCTGGTCTTCTTCAGATATATCCACAAGACTCGGATCAGAGCCGGCTTGAAAAAAATATTAGAAGTTAGTATGAAGACTGGTAAAACTTTTAAGGGCAGTTTTAAGTCTATTAATGCAACTGCTAAACTTACTAGGAGAATCATCATTCCTCATGCCGATATCAGAATCCGATTCTTTTCCCTCTTTCTTTGCAAGGCTTAGTTGTCGAGCAAGCTCCTTGTCCTTTTCTTCCTCAGCCAAGTAGAGCTCATGCACGTGGTAGTAGAAGCGGTGCCAGAACACAAGATGCGACACTTTACCAGGAACCAACTGACCGTATCGAAGCTGAAGATGTGGGTTCGCAGACATCAACTCAGACATCTCACGGTTCTTTCCCTCCAGATCAAAGGCAAGAATCCAATTTTCATAGGCCTTAATGTCGGCAGGATCATTCAAGAAGACGCCTTCCTCCACAGCCATTGTGAATAATTTGTTCTGTAATAGTTTAAATTTTAATTAAACAACTCGTCACCAGTTACTCGTGGTTTTATATATTATCTTTCCTGACTTACCCTGACACGATCCACGACAGGTTGGCCAGCGCTATTCATCACAATCGCTTCATCATCATCGTCAGGTCCAACGCCAAAAATGGTTGACATTTGATCCAACACAATGCTTGCTTTGGAAGTAACAGTTTGCATTGCCGTCTTCGCAGTTTCCTCCAACTTCATCTTCTCCTTAAAGTCTTTTGACGCTTCTGAAACCGTCTCAGAAAACTCTGAGAAATCCTGCTTCAAATACTGAAACATTTCGGAAGACTTTTCCTTCGCGTTGGAAATAGTACTTGTGAACCAAGTAGAGAATCCTGCTACAGCTGCACCCAAACTGATTTCTTCATCGTCCTCTTCCTCCTTTTCTGCTTCTGGTTGGTCCGAAACCTTTGGTGGAAGTTCCTTTTCTTCCACTACAGGTTCAGATTTCTTAGAGGTCGATGGATCCTCTTTCTTCGGACTTGGTGACTTTGCTTCCTTTTTGGCCTCTGCCTTTGGTGGCGATCCCTTCCCCTTCCTATAAGTATAGACAAAAAACTCATCTCATAACATTCCCACATCACTTACACCTTCATCCTTTAGCAATTCTTAAAACTCACCTGTCTCCTCCACCCATGATGACAGCAATTCACTTCTAGAGTTCTTCTCTCTAAATTAATCCCTTCAAGAGCTCCACATACATAAGCACCTCCCTTTGGTCCCAATCAACTAGGAAATCTAGAAATAATCACAACACATCAGCAATTCTTAATTCAACTAACGAACAATTACTCATAATCGCATTACGTCATAATTTCATTACTAATAAAAACAAAATTATTTATTATCGTCTGCCAATTGTACCAACCTCAATGACACCTCTTTAAACTTAATTAATTCCTTTCAATCCTAACCATAAACTATCAACAATCAACCTTTATACCAATCAACTTCCAACCTAACAGCTGACTAATTAAAATGCTATTGTCAACACCAATCACCTCTACCTTTCCAATCACTAATTCCTCGACGTAGGAATCCTCGTCTTGTCCTAACTATTTTATTAAAAATTAACTTTCAACTTACCCTTCACAACCCAAGATAACCTCAACCTTTCCAGATAAGGAGCAACAAGCAACTTGTTTACCAAATCAACAAGTTCTAAAAAAACTCTAATCTAAAAATCCCCCACTTATCCCCCAACAACAATTAACTAAACAATTAAACAAAGACAATTTAAAAGGGTAAACAAAAGAGCTCCCCAAAAATCACACGCAGATGAACCTGATCAGAACAAGTAGAGTTGAGAGAGCACAGCTGCTCCTTGCCTCCTATTACTTTTTATGCCTTTTTCGCAACTCTTTTTTCTGCAATGAAAAACCATCGATGAAAGAAACGTCATGTGAAGACCTTAAGATAAGCTACTTATCTTGCGCAGCAGCCTCCATCCCTGACAAAGAAATATTTAATTAAATTAGTCATAATCATAATTTTCTTTAATAATTTCATAAGAAATGGCATAGGCAAAACTTTAAAATGAATAATTTCTGGCTTTTAAATATTTTAGACTAAATTTCAATCAATATTAAAAGTTAATTGAGCAATTAATAGTTAAAAGTTAATTGTATGAAAAATTTTTAAAGAAGCTTTTTCTCTCCGTCATTGTTTGGGATAACGCATTCGGGTTGAGTCATAGAGTAAAAGTGAGATGAGCTAGTGCTGAGTTGGATAATGGAAAAGGCTGTATTTACACTTGGCAATTTGACGTAGAGAGGGAAAGCGGTAAATTCAAATTTTGACTAGTCGGTATGGCTAAAAACTGGTTTGATATAGCCCATATTTGAGTTGTCAGATGAAAAAGACTTTCGATTCTTGGAAGTGATTTGGGATTGAAGCGATTTAATTGCTTCATAGTAATTGAGAGTACTTATGTTGGAGTTTAAAGTGGTTTTAATTATCACATGGTTTTTTTCTTAGAAGAGTAGGGTTTTTTTAAGTAGGAAAGGAAGTAGTTTAGTTTAGTTTGATTTGATTTTTTAAAGATGAAGTTTCAAGGGAGGATTGGGTTGGTGGTTGTTGTGCTATTAAACTTGTTCCAAAGTTGTCTTCCGTACTTTATCAATGTGGATGCGCATGCGGAAGAGTGCTTCTTTGATAGGGTGCAAAATGGAACGAAACTAGGTGAGAATTGATAAGGGTTTGATAAGCTGTAGGGTTGTATCAGGTGTCAGGATAGAGTGAAACTTTCTAGAAGGTTTAAGGATGAATTGTGAGGAATGGGGAATTGATTGGATGTTGTTTGTTTTAACAGGCTTAACTTTTGAGGTTATCGAAGGAGGTTTCCTAGACATCGATGTACGGGTAACGGGTCCCGATGGCGAAGAGGTGATTTCCAGGGAGAGGGAGAGCAACGGTAAAATCACTTTTGCCGCAGCAAAGACTGGCGCCTACACTTATTGCTTTAGTAATAAGATGTCGACGATGACTCCAAAAGGCGTAATGTTTTCCATGGATGTTGGTGAGCCGCAAGCAGCTACAGCTGATGGGGATGGTAAAATAAGATTTTTTAGCTTAATAGTAGTTGTATGAAGTTAGGTGTAAATTAATTAATGTGCTTTTGATTTGTATTGTTAAGTATTCTCATGTAAGGAGTATTGGTTAGGGAAGAATGCAAACCAAATTTTTGTTAAATTTTAAAGTGGAACAAAATATTATAAATTATTATTATATTAATTATATTATCGTTTATGTATGCTTAAGAGTTTGTGGAGTGGAGTGGTTGTACTTGCGTTTTAGTATATTACTGTAAACACTATTCACTATTATTAATCTTTCACTCTTGGGAATGTTGAGATGCTATTTACTCTTTCTGTTTTAGTTCAACTGAGATAATATCTAATGTACTTGCTTCTGTGTTTGGTGTGAATAAAATCAATCTGATCTGGAAATTAGATGTGGGGTTACCGTTAAAATTTGATTTGGATTAGGCTATTAAGAGTCATTACTTATATTGTTAATGAAGATGTTAGATTTAGAGAAACATTATTGACATCTATGTAATCTTAGGTAGGACTAGACAACAGCGGCATTGAAACATGCACGCATTTTTCTACAAAAATTTCAAGAGATTTACGCAAGTTACGCATAGCGCAAATCAAACCGTAATTGTTGCAGTATAATTCTTATCTAATCTGTCTTTTTATAAGAAAGAAATGGGAGGAAGTCTAGATGTTTTTGGATAATGAATCCATGATTAGATATTTCCTTC
>JAHZMU010000138.1:0-35118 GCA_027743725.1 Rambutsinella grinnellia | reverse complement strand
CAATAGGAACGGATGAGAGTAACAGTCGACTTGTGGAAGAAGTCAAATTGAAAGAGGCAACCATCTCCCAACTGCGAAACAGATTGCTTTATCTCGAAAAAGCGAGAATGGACAAGGTGCCTGTAGACACTGCAAGGGAGATGGCAAAGCTCCATGCGGCCCTAGTGAGTACCTTTAATTCCTAAAACTAAACGTTCTCAACTCTTCCCTCCTGACTCTAGTTCAATGTGCTCTCTGTGCAAACAAAATTGGCTTGGGCAGGGGTGGGCTATTACCGATTACATCATAATTGATATCATTTTCACTTTTAATCACTGTAACCCACCCCCACAAAACTACAGTCGCTGGTTACATGTAATTAAACACTGATCTCTTATCGCCTTTGTAACAAGCTAGTTAGATAAATACCGTGTGTGCGAGTAAGTACATCGTTTATTACGCTTTTTACAGAGCTGATGGAATGCTGCTGATAATTCCTCTCGTTATTGCGCGAGCCATGTCACGTTAAGAAAGTTTTGTTAAAACAACAAAATAAAAAACAGTAGCAAACTTTACCCCCTCTTGGGTTGCTCATACACGCACACTTTGAAGGTGTTACCTTCACCCAGTTCATGTATGGGATTGAGTGCGTAACCTGCGACGCTAACATTGGCTAGGAATTTTGCAAGTAGCCATTAAAACATGTTTAATGAAAGCGAGAATTATAAAAAATCCTTTTATACGAATAAGCCACCCTGACTGCTCACAGCCTAAATCTTTGATGAAAAAATAAACTAAAGAATGGTTTACCTAAAAGAAGTTTATCTTTTTACGCTGAGATTTCACCAGTCACCCAACTCGCTGTTGTGGTTTGTGTCCTACAATAAAAAGTAAATGAAAATACAAACATCCCAATTGGCGTGATGGGCAAACTTTTATTGCATAGTTATAATAATTAATTGCCGTTTAGTAAGAAAAAATTATTATATTTTTTAGCTAATTTGGTCCTAGCATTAAGGTATGTAAAATGGGATTTTTTAAAAAGGATTGATTGAATCGTTTTTTTTGGAATTTACAATGATTTATAGCAAGTTCTTGTAAATGGTATTTATAAAATATTTATTTGTCCATATTTAGATAACCGTAATTGATAGTTGCCATTAAATTTTATTGTTTGACTCAGCAAGCTAATTGATTATTGAGAGGAATTTGCTACTGGTTCTTCAGACCAATAAACTAGCTTAAAACATCTCATGTCTGACCCATGGGATTTCAATAAAAATGCCTCGTTTCCCAATTTCTCAAAAGGCAACAAGGAATAAGTTTGTAATATTTTTGCCGTTACGCAATTTCCGCTTGACACACACTTTTTTAATTAGTGAACGTCAATATTGCAATGTCTCTGTGGACTAGTTTGCTTAGAAAGAGTAGCCTTTGACTGTTTGCCTTTACGCAATTTCCGCTTGACACACACTTTTTTAATTAGTGAACGTCAATATTGCAATGTCTCTGTGGACTAGTTTGCTTAGAAAGAGTAGCCTTTGACTGACTTCCCTTTTTATTAATACATATTTCATTACGCCATCAAAGTCATCTGGAGAGTATGACTAGGTTTTTCACTCCCGTTTCCCAAGGGAACATTGTTCATACATAAACCCTTTCAATGATTGCTGTGCCCATATAGCATGCAATTTTTGCAGAGATTCATCTCCCAACCCACACCTGTTAGCGCTTCTGGTTCAAATATGGCGTTGAACGGAAACTAAATAAATAGAATGAAAAAAACGCACTTTTCAGCTATTCTCTCCTCATTTCGTATTCTGATCATAGCAACTACCATTTTTCACGAGCTCTCTCAATAATTATCTAATTAATTTTAATGTGAGGAGTTTTAAACTCTGTCGAGTATTGGTTTTCAATGGATTTGATTTAGAGGTACAAAAACACCTCTTTTTATTCTAATCTGAACTTTAGCTAAATTAATAATTGAGTCTGATTGACTTAATTTGAGTTGCTAAACAGTTAAAATATTTTCCATCCGAACAAATGCGCGTTAACGAACCAGATAAAATTATTTTTAACGTATCTAAAAATTCTGATTGATTCTAATATAGCTACATTTACATTTTTCATAAACCATTTTCCTGTTTTCACTACTATGCGTAAGAAATAGTGGAAAGGATTTATTTTCTATTTCATTTCCTTCCTCGAATTAGCTCGCTGATTAGGGAAATGTACACTCAGTTCAGTGAACCGTGATTAAAAAATCCTCGGTGGAATTAGTATCAGCTTTAATATAATAGGCTATTTCCGCTTATTTCAGTTGTCAAATTTCAGATGAATCTGCAGCTCTATTGATTCAAGCTCAGTTCAAATATTAGCTTAAATTCAACTCGAGTTGAGTCGCCTGAACGTTTTGTTCTCGCAAAATTGAGTGAAAGTTGAAACATTTTGTTTCACTATTTCTACCCAGACTCTTTTATTTTAATGGGAAGGGGAGACGAGAAAACTTTTCAAGGAATAAGGTGGGGGCTTCTATTTCACGAGTTTCCTACTTAAAATAGAAGGAGTACTCGATCTCTACTCGATCTCAACTCTTTACAAATTGGCTTAATATGCTATGTTGTTATGTTGTAAGCGAATTTTTCCCTGTAAAGCTCCCTGCACGTAGGCGAAACTTTAAAAATGAAAAGGAGACGAAGCGAAGTTATTTTCTCGTAGAAATCCATTACCTAAATGGAATGGCTAGTGGAAATGCTAAGGATTAATGTCAAACTTTGAACAGTGTAATCCACTCGTTTTTATTAAACAATCCCATTATGAAATGTAAGCAATGAAAAATAATTGGAGTTAGATAATTCTTCCATGTTTATAATTTATTGGATGTAGGTGGGGCTTGTAAGTAGGAAGGAATTTAATGACAACTTTATGAAAAAATAGTTTTCTACTTTATGATCGAATTAAAGAATGATGGAGGGAAAATAATAAAAAAGTTTTCAGAATTTATACTCCAATTTGAGATTTTATTACGAGATGTAAATATATTAGTTTATTCCAATTTGAGTAAACTTTTCTCTTAAAAGCATGCCTTTTTTACTTATTAATTTCAGATCCAGCTGGAGCGAGTTCGGGATGAGTTAACGCTTCAAAATTTCACCTTAAAGTCAAAGCTGGCGGAGCTCTCTGCTCGAATCTCGGACAGCNTCTACTTTATGATCGAATTAAAGAATGATGGAGGGAAAATAATAAAAAAGTTTTCAGAATTTATACTCCAATTTGAGATTTTATTACCAGATGCAAATATATTAATTTATTCCAATTTGAGTAAACTTTTTTTTCCTAAAAGCATGACGTTTTTATTTATTAATTTCAGATCCAGCTGGAGCGAGTTCGGGATGAGTTAACGCTTCAAAATTTCACCTTAAAGTCAAAGCTGGCGGAGCTCTCTGCTCGAATCTCGGACAGCGCAACGTACAGACTAGAGAAGCCAGTGAATAGTAATACTGGAAATGGGCACTTGACAAAGCCAACGCAGACGGATCCAACACACTCTGACCTTGAAGATAATTCCTCACCAGCAGCGCATGGAGAAGGATCAGCTCAGTTTTCTGACGAAGGCGTTGCCGTCACTTCACAAGATGACTTAAGACTGAGAAGAAAATCCACCTATAAGATCACTCATAATAACGAGACAAACGGAGAGATCAAGCAGCTTCGAAGCCTCATCAATGACTTGCATGCCAAAGAGCTTGATTACCAAAGGAAGCTCTCAGGGCTCGAGATGGAGCTCAAAAATCTCAAGAATCAGTATGCGGATGAGTGTGCTTCGCGTAGAGAAAGTGATCGTATTATAAGGGAGTTGGAAGAACAGTTGGAGATCACTCAAAGGAAGTTGGAGGAGGCGGAAAGAACCTTCTTAACTAAGGAGGAGGAATGTTCTGCTGTGAAACTCGATGTGGATACATTAAACGAGGAGAATAGACGGCTTAAGGATGACTTGAATATGCTTCATCTCAAAGTAGGCTAAAAATATAAATTCCGATATGGAATGGATTAAAGTTACAAAACGTGAATACCAAATAATAGGATAAAATCTTGTTAAATTTCCCCAAGAAACAAAATACCCACTTTTATTACATTCAATTCCATTTCACTCTTGTACAATTTCATTAGGTTAGTTTAATCTTGATGGGATAATTTAGTGACGCTCTTCCATTCTTTTTTTAGGTTGAAAAAGAGCAATCGAAATCGATTGAGAAGCTAAGTAAATTTGAGAAAGAACTTGGTTCAATTCTCGAAGCGAACCGGTCCCTGCATGAAGACTGTCATCGGGAGCGACTCCTCCGGAAGAAGTATTACAACATGGTTGAAGAGCTGAAGGGTAAAATCCGAGTGTTTTGCCGTATCCGTCCTTCGTCCAAGACAGAAAAGATAAATGAGATAGTGGCCAAGTGCTCAGACCCCTATACTATCTCACTGGAGAGTAGCAAGGGCCACAAGGAATTTCAATTTGATAGAGTCTTCACGCCAGATGACACCCAAGACGAGATTTTTGCTGACACTCAGGTAAAATTAAGAAGACAGATAAAAGGATCGAATGATAATGGGAGGGGAGCGATAAAGGGAAAAGTAAACAGGATATATCTGCACTAAGTGTGAGACCGACTTTATCCGTTTACACTTCAATAGCGATCTTTGTTGAGTAGAGTTAGGTTGAAATGTTCAACTTGGTACCTTTTTTTGTTTGAACTTTTTCAAAAAGCGACAATAGACTTTCCCCTGACCTATAAAAGTAATGTGGGATAAGACTTTTTTCTGTAAAGTCGTGGATGGACTTGGTAATTCCTCATTTTGCACTTTCCAAAAAGGAAATGAAAAAGTGGAAACCCTTTTCTCTTGATTTTGTTTGTCCTGCATGGAAATCGTTACCTTTTCTCTATGAAATGGTAGTCTGATATAGCGAGAATTGACATGTTGCTTACCGTTGCAGAGGCTTATAGCCTTGAGATCGTATTGAAATATCACATCATTCATCATCAGCTTTAAAAGACTAAAAAAAACGCAGTTGAATTTTGCTGATTACGCAATAATGAGCAATAACTTTTCCACCTATTTACCAATAGGAGAGTTCCTCTTTGAAGTCTTTTGCTACAAAGTCCTCCTAGAACTAGATTGTTGTTGTTTATTAGGTGAAAGGGAAATGTTCCAGTTATGGCTTTTATTTTGAATGGAAAATTACATTTTGTCGGCTTATGAGTGGGATGTTTTGCGAAATGCAGGACGCTTCAGGTTTTGCTGGGTAATTAATGCCGTTGTGAAATATTGTGTAATTAACTACGTGGAAAGTAAACAAATGGGGTTAAGGGGTAAATTGCATGATTTTAATTGCAACAGAATAGTAATTGGAGTAAGAGTGATGGTGTGACTTATTAAAGCTCTCTCAAACTTAATATGACCTTAATTTTTGGCAGAATCTAATTCAGTCAGCATTCGACGGCTATAACGTGTGCATCTGTGCTTATGGGCAGACGGGTAGTGGGAAAACGTATACAATTCTTGGGGACGAGCATCATCCTGGCATAGCACCTAGAACGTTCTCAAAGATATTCCAAGTGGCGGAGGAAATGTCCCAGTGTTATCAGACAGGAGTGAGTTTCTACGTGCTGGAGTTGTATAACGACAGGCTAATTGATTTGCTCAGTTCTACAACGGGAGACTCGGACAAGCTGGAAATAAGAAGGGATCGGAGGGGAACAGTGTGGGTCTCGGGTAAGTGAGATAATGCTTTTTAAGAAAAGTGTTTCTGGAAGATAAGATATTATCATGCCTTTTTATATTCTAGGTGCACGCGTACTTCCAGCAGAAGATAGTTCAAGTTTGGAAAAATGTTTTAGGCAGGCACTCACCGCCAGACATACAGCATCTACGAGGATGAATGACAGGAGCTCCAGATCTCATCTTATTGTTGGGCTTATAATTGAGACAACGTCCAAAATTAACGGGACTGTATTGAGAGGAAAGGTAATGTCTTTAATTATTTCGTTCTCAACATTACCACCATTCGTTTTGTAATATTTGTCCCGCGTGGCCAATTGTCAGTGCGCAGTTGGTTATCAAGTTGGTTATGTTATCTTAAAACATTATTTTTGGGTTTCAATGAGAACGTAAACACGAAAGAAAAGTTTATACATGGAGGTCATCTGAGGCAACTTTCTTTGGAGAAAATTCTTATGAATTAATACCGTTATCTTGGCTGATTAAAGAAAGTTATTTAGAAAATAGTTTTGTTGCCGGATGTGGCATGAGGCATAAATATTGCTGCGGGTTCCTTTAGAAATTTAAGAAGAAGATGATGAGGAAGCACGTATGACACGATAATAGATATATGCTGCTTAACATGTTTTTCCGCAGTTTTTTCCTTCCAAGCATAAGCCATAATTGGCGATTCATCATCACCAGCATAAATTCTACTTTTTTTGGGGAGGATTTGTGCATTGGGGTTCCAAGAAAACAAAGTTGGAATAGACTCTGGCCAAACTAGTTTAATCCTAGATAATAGAAAGTGTTTGATGTGGGCTCTATCGTAACCGCTCACTTCATCCTATTTCTATTCAACAAAGTCATTGAAACACGAGAGAATAAGATTAGATTACAGAAAATGATGAAAGTTGCTAATCAACGAATGACCAACTCAATTAGATATGAGATGATGGTTTTATAATGAAATTTGTAGAAAAATACATGTGAAAGTCGCAGATAATTAGTTATGTTGGATGAAAGCTAATAATTTTCACGTGTCCTTACTTTCCGCTCGCACGTGGAACTCTGGATCAACATGCACGGAGCAGATCAGTCTTGTAGACTTGGCAGGCAGCGAGAGAACGGGAAAGTCTGGCGTATCTGCAGACACGCTCCGGGAAGCGAATGCTATCAACAAGTCTTTATCTGCTTTTGGGGATGTCATCAATGCCCTCACGACAGATCAGGCTTTTGTGCCATACAGGTAAGAAATGGCTTAAAAGCTTTCTCCGCTTTCACCACGATTCCAAATATGTATTGAATTGATAGACTTGAACCCTTTGAAATGATGTTTGCCTTTGAAGTTTGTGACTATTTTTGCATTCAACAAGCCCAATTTCCCTAGGCTTTCATACAAATTCCCAACAAACTAATTTCTTGGTAGAATAAACACCACCTCGTGAATAATTCGGGGGTTTAGAAGGGAGAAAAGTGGAGGAGTGTTCAAGTTTCTTTTCGTAACTCCCCACGTCCTTTCTAAAAGTCACGTAGTTGTTGTCTTGTCACGCACATAATAGTTGTCATACGATATGAGCTACGGCTTATTACTTTTTGTCTTCAAAAATTGGCAACATTATGGCTTTCTCTCTAACATTTTCATGTTTTTTCTTATTAGGAATAATAAGCTCACCCTCCTAATGCAAGATAGTATTGGTGGGAATGCGAAGACGTTGATGTTCGTGAATATCTCGCCTTCCAGCTACAACCTTGACGAGACGCTAATCTCCCTGGGATATGGACAAAGATTAAAGCAAGTAACAAACGGGGCAACTAGGAATGCCGAGTCGAGGGAGGTGGCCCGCCTCAAAAATGTGAGTTTCAATGCGACCCCTGCACAATTACAAAAAGTGACTCAGGTTACCTGCTGAGGTGCTTGCACACGTGTCACTAACAAGTCGAGTCGTTTCGATGAAAATCTTTTTCGTAACTTGCCCTTCAGTTGAATGGATGACGGAGTGAAAGCAGATAGGGAAGTTTTGGGAGGGAAATGCTAAGTGAAAATTTTCTTCTTCCGTTAGCCCTTTCTTTCTTTTATCCTCCTACTATGTGGGATGAGATGATGATGAAGTGAGCAAAAATCTTTCATGACTTAAACTGTTTCTCTGAACTTTTTTCCTTTTCACTCGTCCCGAGAGAGCGGAGGAGGATTGTGTAAGTGAATCCTTTGAAATGATGCATGTCTCTTGCAGTTGTGGAGGAAGTCGGTTTTCTGCATGAAACTTCCGGATGTGTATACGACTATCACACTTTCATTTCACTTTGAACTTTACGTCTGTTTTTACTCAATTTATTTACAAAAAAGCACTAGCCTCCTGGTCACTTTTGATTATGAAAAATTTGGAATATAATATTTAAGTAGCTGGCGGTTGCACACACCACAAACTCCAGCACGCTTTGATCTATAATGGCGAATAGAGTTTTTATTAATTTTTTATTTTAATTTCCTCAGATCATCCAGCGGTTGAGGCGAGGCGAACTCCCAAATGAGACGGAGGATGTGTACTCATAATTAAAGCTCACGGGATGGATCCCTTTGTACATTAATTTGTAAAGAGAAACGTTATGCAATAGTGCTTCTTGCATGTATAAAAGTATACATGGGTACGCATATATTTTTTGCAAATGATTTTGACACTTTGACAAGACCACCCACAAAGACTGACGTATGCTCACACGTAACTCGTTTAATAGTTGGTTGGCCTTTATTTATTTTTCATACATTGTTATACATTCTGTTCACAAATATATTTTTATAATTATAAATAAACATTTTTGTAAAGTTGTTGACTCTTAAAAGCATCATTTGGGCAAGTCTTAATTAAAAGTTTTTAATCACTTAGCATAAACATTTCATTCAGCACCTCGCATAAAGCTCATCTCAGTTTAGTACGAACTTTCTCTTCCCATTAAGACATCAATAGAATGCTAAAAGACTAAAAGTTTACATTTGAAATCTAACAATTCGAGTATTTACGGCTTATTAAAATACCTTTCTTAAGGATAACTTCAATCCTAAACATTTTAGCTATAAACGTTTCTGTAAGTCTTATCGGTAAAAGGAGGTTTTTCTAAGCTATTTAACCACGCTTTCAACCCCATCTCTCCTGATGGTTAATCGGATGCAGGCATGAAGCTAAGTCTCGTGGGAAAATTCCTCTCTGAGATAGTAGAAAATGGCATTTACATTGGCACAAATAGTTTAATTCGATACATGAGTTATTGTTCATATGAGATCCATTAGAAACCACGCCATCTGCTATTGTTGTGCGTGTTCAACTTACATAAAGCTGCTTATCATGAATAATAACGCACACAAAAGTGGAAAAATTTATATAATCTTTAACAAAGTAACGTCTAGACCCAGTTCATTTGTAATACTTGGAATGTATAAATTGAAAATAAGTCCATAAAAACCAAAAGTCTGTAGCTTTCTCTCAAAGTCATTCGAACAAATTTCAAGTCATATCACATGCAAAAGCTACCTTCTCTCCCCAAAGTATTTCTTAACTCGTATTGAGAGACTCAGAAGGACCCAAAGAGTTCACCGACGACATTCATCTCACTTTCTTCTACCCACTAAGAGAAATATATTTTTATAAGTTGCATTGTGAAATGTTTGCTCACGATCAAAGACCACACACATGTAGCATAGAAAACTTTATTTTTTCCCATAGTTGGTGCAATGCGACATGGCAGACGTAGACCAGAATAGTCTTAATCTTCTATTACCCTCCCCATAAAATAGAAGATAAGAAACCCTTCGCAAATGATAATTAGTGACTCCATTTCCCTGTGAATTGGCTTTAGTGAGATGTAAAAAATAGTTTCTTCTCTCTCCATCCTCCTACTCCATTCCAACAGATGAGCAAAGTAATTACGGTAATTGTACTCATAACTGTACAAAGATGAATGACTTGATTTTATGTGCAAATCCACAAAGAGAATCTTTCCATTTTTTGTGAGAAAAGCAGACTCTGAAGAGAAAAGTGAGAACAGTCCCTCAAGTGCTAATTAACTTTTCCCTATTTCCAGAAATAATCATTTTGTTAATCAAAGGCTAGACTAGTTTTGTGACGACAAATTAAAGGAGATGAAGACCAAAATGTATTAGTACAACGCCTACAATTAGCCTTAGAGATTACATGACCTTTTGGAAAAATAAGTCTAACTTGTTCCCTCACTCCTTTAATCAACTCCGGAAAATCCTAAAATCACATAAAATCAGATCCATAAACCTTCTCTTTATAATCACACTGGATAAATTTTTTCGAAGCTTGTTGAGCTTCCCATACAAAATATTTCTATTTAAATTATTATTTAGCAGTAGGTTGTTCTCGTATTACTTCTTAGAAGAGAGTGTATTGTACCTCCATATTGACAAGCGTACAAGCTAACCTTCCTCTGATCTCCTGACATTCCGTTGTTGTTAAAAGAGGCTGACGACTCCTGGAGGGCGGAGCCCACACAGTTCTCCAGCATAATTTCCGTACTGCCTTGTCCATTATTGTTGTTATGCAAATTGTGGATGTGAATATTATGGGGTTGTGAGCCATACCTATTTTCAACCTTTAGGATGCCATTAGGATGTCTGTAACTTAGAGGTATCATTCTGTCATCGAGACCTAGCTGGTGTGGGTTCATTCTCGGATAGCGCTGATGGGAATGGTCGTCGTTTGAGCCTTGATTGTCATCCCCTAATTGAGAAATTAGAGTTTAGAATCAACAACAAAATACTTCAAAGAGAGAGGTTCAGCATTAAATTTCGAGGAGAATAAACACTCGTGAATTTATAAAGAAGCACTAGATACTTCAGTAAAAGCCGTCTTACATTTCCTATCACTTGAGCTTGAACGTAATTCACTTTTAAGGGTTAAGCACCGTTAGGAGAGCAGGGGAACACTCAGCCTTAAATAAATTAGGAGCTGTCAAGCATTCTCCTTTCGCCTAATCGGATTCGCATAATATTCTATAGTATCTTCATTAAATTAGAAATTGACTTGAATAGACAATACAAGTTTGCCTACTAAATCCCTATAGAATGAATAATGGACAGAGAGTAAAAAAAGTCTCCTAATTTCATTACTATTTTCCCTACTCCATATAACCATACAGTTTCTCCATGTGTTCCAAGGAGCTTACCTGATCTCGACCTGGAACAGCTCTGGTTGTGATACTTGTTGCAATGGCGGAGCAGCGGAGGTGTCTCCTGGTTCCTCCTACTTAATTCCGGCTGCCGTTTCTTACAACAACAGAAGTTCTTCATAGTCTCTTGGATATATGTTCGGAAGCGACTATTCATAAAGTAGTAAACGATAGGGTTGATCATCGAGGTCGACATTGCGAGAAAATAGAAGGAGAGGTAGAGTGGCTGCGCCCATGGCTTGAAGACGATCGTCTTGTCCCAATACATGTAAATGAAGTATCCATGGTAGGGTGCCCACGAAATAGCAAAGCTCAGAACAACCATTATAAACATTCGCACCACCTTTATAAAAAGTGAATAGTTAACTAACTTAATTATTTAGGTTCAAAAAATTGGAATAAACACACTCAAAGCATTTTACTCGGAGAGAAAAGGGCTACGATTACCAACTCGTGAATAATTTACGAGAAACAAGAGGCAAATCCTCGAAGCTATAAAGTATAATCGGATCATCCCCTTTCAACACCATCAACAACGCTAGTATATAAAATAAATTATTTTTATTCCGTCGGGAGAAGGATAGGATGAGGAATTATGATATGAGAGGACTAACAATGAAAGGCTGAAAGGCACAGACTACTATTGTTATCTGTAATGGATTGGTTTCCAGCAAGATTCACCTTCCAACTAATGCATTGTGGATTACCCGAGCAAGAAATTTTTCTCCACTGGAGGAGAAAGCTCACGTATTCATGGAGGAAAAATATTTTCAGTATATTTCATACGGGTAGAATACCGATACCATTATTAGTATTGAATTGGGTGGGATACGAACCGTGAAGAGAGTTCCCTTTAAATTGGACTTTGTTGACCGTTGGCACAGATAACAATCAGGAGGTCTAATACGAATCCCCTTCAGCATCGGATATGTTTTATTACAGATATAGAGAGAAAAAGCAGATTTAATGGATTCAAGGGAGACGAATATAGGGTGTCCCACGCAACACTCTAAAAATGTAGCCGTGTACTCCAGGCACATTTTTCCTTTCCTTTGATCTTATTGATGAAATCATATGAGGAAATGGAGAGCTCGGAGAAAAAAGTGGGCTCTTATATTGATTACTTGCTGGAGAAATAGACTTTTAGTTGAAATTAAATAAATATTTTTGAGCTGAAATGATTGTTGTACTTTTAAAGTTTAAGAAGATATTTATACGTGGATATCCTTGAAGTAGAAATGTATACTTGACACGTGTAAAACGTAAGACTTGAAATATCATATTCGAAAGTAATGCTTACAGATTACGTGGGCCGGTAACGTCAACTTATCTAGTTATTTGTCTCAAAGTGAACTGCTAACAATACTAATTGAGCACTTGATAGTCACGAGTGGAAGACAAAGTAAGTCCTTTCAAAAGAAAAAATTAAATCTGATACCGAATCTAGGCTTTAGGGGTGGAAGTGAAGTGTTATAAAACTTATCTATTAGTATAATAAGCCCTCGAACAAGTAATAACTTTTTTGAGCACAAAATCTCTCTAGATTGAAGTAAGATTCGGTGATAAGTCAACGCTCCTCAATACCCAAATAGAAAAAAGATGAAAGGTTGGTTTACCCCGAATTTGTAAATGAAATATAAATTGGGAAGACGTATGAAAATACCGTTTTCGCCGTTTTCACCGTGTCAGCATATCCATTTTTGTTTCCAGCATTCATCCTTTGTACAATCTGATCTCCCAGACGAATCTCCCAGCTTACATGAAACTAAGCGACTTAACCAGTAGTAGGCTTTTCTATTTTCTCATATGACATGGTTATTTTCTTTAGATGGGGAAAGCGAGTCATGTATGACTGGTGAGCTTTTCCACTATAATCATCGCCTTTCCAAGCTTGCTTCTAGATCCACTGGGAAAATCTCGTGGATTAAATATATCAAAGATAGAAATATCAGTATCGACTTCAGTGAAGAGTATTTTTAACTTGAGAGAAACGCTTGACATTTTCTTCTCGATAAAAGTTATGCAAACGACTATGGAAGAAACAAACAGTTTGACATAAAAGTGAATAAGAGAGGGATTAAAAATGCAGACACGGAATCCTTTTCCCACAAAAATAAATTATTTACCATTTTCTCTACCTTTCGCTTGGAAATCATGGAGTTTCGTTGTCTCTCCGTCACCTCTCCGATATGAGTATGACCCCATAGCTCCCAAGACATGGAGCCGTAGCAGACTCCCATTGCAGTCATTGGAACAACGTAGGTGATAACGAGCAAGCATACGTTATACCTGTTCGAGGCAGAGAGATAAAAACTTTTGTCAAATACTTTTACACCCCATTTCATTCCATAAATTCGGTTCACTTACGACAAATCGTAGAGTGACTCGTCAGGCGTCTTCCCATCCGGCCAAATTAGCATACAGCTCCGAGCTCCCGTTGAGTAATGTATCGTTTTGGAAAAGATGAGTGCAGGCGATGAGAGAAGTGAAGCGGCGATCCAAATAGCGCCAATTGCTTTCCATGCAGAACGTTTCGTCATCCGAGGCTCGAGGGGACGCATTACGGCGATCCACCTGAATTGAAATTAGCAATTTTACAGTTGAATTATTAAGTCCAAGTATTTGCATGCATAGCTTCACAAAGCTGACAAAAACTTGATTTGGAAATTGACAAAGTCGTCCTTCCAGAACAAAATTAGTATCTTTAATCTGATTCCACCCACCTATCAATCGAGATGGCCATCATAGTGAAGACGCATGAGGCTACGGTGAAGTTTGCAACAAAGTTGTTCACCACACAAAGAATTTCGCCGAAGATCCAATCACTAGAAAATGCAAAGAAAATCCTTGATTTCAAGGCGACACTTAATTTCACGCAAGTGTGAGCCATCAACTGAACTTACTTTTGCAACATATAGAAGAAATTTGGAGCTCCGTTAAATATAGCCATTGTTAAGTCAGCAACACTTAAGTTCACCAAAAAATAGTTCGTTACGGTCCTCATGCGACGGTGTACTAGATTCAAGGCACAAAATTTGAATTTCGCTTCATTAAAATATTTCCAACTCATTTAGGGATAGGAATTGCATAAAACCACAGCGCTCCTGCGGCAACCCTATCTATCTCACAAAATGTTACGAAAGGTTCCACTTTTGGGCATCCTCTTCTCGAATATTGTGAGGAGATCCCAAATTTGTTTACTTTTATCGAAAGTTTATTATTTACATTCCAATTTTCAGACCTTTATCAGGCAAACATTGTGTAAGGAAACTATTCAAGCAATTTAAATCAAATACTTGTTAGCTCAAGTTTTATGTAATATATACTTTACAATTTCTCCATTCCTCACAAATATTCCATTTGATTTTGCAATTTGCCCCAATCCATCTGAACTTATTGAGTCAAGAAAAGTGTTTACTTACCCAATACAATCCAAATGACCAAAGTGTTGCCGATGATGGCAAGGGAGAGCATAAAGGAAAACAAGGAGATCCAGATAATATCCAGGGTTGAGTATTGCAACGAGGCCATTCCGACTTGCAACTTTCACCACTTATTTTTCACATTTAAGACTGACTTGTTAGGATTTTACTAGGAAACTAAATGAAGATAAAGTTTCCACTTTCAAGATGGGCCATTATCTTGAAAAAGTATTGAATCTTGTTCCTCTCCCGGACTCATATTACGTTTCAGTTTAGTCTTTGAAAGCTGGAGACAAAATTTAAATTGAGTAGGTTTCGTTATCCTCAAGGACACCGGTTTCACTCCTACCTTTTACCTGGAAGAAAGAAAATGATTTACGTTAAGCTCCGCACTAGAGTTCCTCCGGGAACTTGGCTCTAACTCTTTAACCAAGAGCTTAGGCTAAGTCCTCTTCCCTATCATTCCAAAGTAATTCGGAGATTACGGTATAAATTCGCAGCAATTTATTGCGTGAGTTGGCAGAGTCAACAGCGCTCTTGTTAAATAGAGACATCTTTCCTAACACGAACACAAAGGGAGTTCACTCGAGGCAAACTCTTCTAAACGGATGGGAACCAACCCACCATAAATATTTTATTAATGGACCATTTTTTTAAAAATAAACTTCCAAACCCACTTAATAAATCCTTCACGACCTATTGTCTTTAACCCATAAAACTAAATAATGTCAGGTGAAATCGTAAAAGATACGGTTTTCAAGTTTGCACCTTTTTCATGCCTCAATCAAGGGAGTCCAATTTCACCCAAACTTTTTCCTTACTCGAGCCGTAATCAAGGACGTAACTTCTTGAGAACCAGACAATGCCAAACGTATCATATTATTATTCTTTGCGGAGAGAATGGAATAAAAATAATAATCTTTTCCCACTTTTTCCCTCACGCGAAAAGTTTTACATGAGAAAAATAAATATTATCTTATAAGGTTTTGATGGGAAAAGTCAGCTTTTTAGGTATTCAACTTGGGCTTCCGTGCGGAAGGCCTTGATCAAAGTTAAACGCGACGGGGTCCCGTTGACCACGCTACATCATTCTTAACCAGCAATTTCTCACAGCCAAAATGAGATGAATGAATACTAAAATAAATAAAAAAAAAGTTTGTTGGAAAGGAAGCACGCTGGCTGATCATTCCGTTCGAGTTCCACTTTGTAGCAAGTTCTTAAGTTGCCACTTTCTCGCGCTGATTTTCCTTAAACAAGTTTCTTCAAATTCCGATTTTCTCTCTAAAAATTTCTTCCTATCTTGTGTTCACGCTTCATTTAAAAATTCGACCAAAATCATATTATTAAAAGCTTATTGTTTAGAATTTTTTAACCAGATTTGCTTTACTAAATAGTATATCAATGCGCACACATTTAAAAAGAAGAAGGATGCAATTGCTGAATATATTGCTTTAAATAGAGCACCATCATCGGATAATTTGTATCGAGTTCTGCCAACTTTAGAATTGAATCTTGAAAATTGGTGATGAAACGCGAGCACCATCCGAGCCTACTTCACAAACTTCATTCTGGAGAAAGTTGGAAAACTTTCACTTAAATTATTACCTTATGAATATGCAGCAAATTTTCTTTTCCCTTTTCATACAAATTAGATTTAAAGTGGAATGACGAGATTTTTTCCTAAAGTGCTTCAAGAAACGGGGGCGAGAGATGAACTGCTTCAGTAATGAAATTTTTTTACTCATTTAATTTTTAATAAAAGTATTTTCAATATCAGTATTTTTAGAGTTGTGATTTTCCAGGAATATTGTTTTTGAAATGCTAGTATGTACTTCTTGGAATAAAAGTACAAAGCAAATATTAAAACAGACTCAGAAATACCTATTTTTCTCTGTAACTATCAAGAGGAGATCAGAGCCAATCCAAATAAATAAAATGATCTGAAGCTGGCTCTTCTTCATGAATAAATTAGGTAGTTGCGAACTTGAGCCGGAAATTTGGTAGAGTTGTTTATACTTAAAGATAATCCAGCCAACCACACCAATCACAAGAGAACGGCAAAAGCAGTTCCTGTAGAGAAATAACCTGGATAGAAATTCCTATTAAAAGTAAATCATAAAAGGCTAAAGAGACTATCTCTTTGTTGGTATTGACATCCCTGCTGTTTGCTTTCACTCTCTTCAAGGAATGAAAGCCACACATGTAGAGGAAACGTGCCTGTGCAAGTTCATTAGGATTTTTAATTTGGAACGAAAAATTGTCTTATATTTCAGTCTTTACTTGAATTCCTTTTATGTGTCGGAGAGACAAAGAATTTCATTATTTTAACAAACGTGTTTGGAGTTGATGAAATTCGTCTTATTTGTGGGCTTCGTTTTGAAACGTAACAATTCCATCATACTAAAATGCCGACACGTTTTCTCTTTTCAAATTCTCATAAACTTGTTGCGACTTTCCAATTGTGGAATATTTGCATGACAAGTTTCGTTAGCACTACTATTAATATTCAGAACTTCATCCGTACAGAAAACCTGCAATTAAATTATCACAATCAGACTAGCATTAATCGGCTTTCATGGATTGTTAATCGCATGTCGCATGTCTGCCTTCGAATCAAATTATTCAGAATTATACGAGACGGTTTGATTTTACATTTGGAAATTGTAGCAAATTCATAAACAAGTTCGTTTTTAGATTCATGAATTCTAAAAAAATAAAATACATTTTCCCCACTTGGCTCCACTTACATCTTGTTTATAACGCATAACACGATTTTTATCATGCATGCTTGAATTCCACGAAATGGGCTGACAATTCGTTGATGAACAACTCTGCAGCTGTCTCCCTCCCCATCCTTTTCAGAGAATCCGTGAGCCTCATCTCAAGTTGAAATTAAATGTGACAAAAAAGCCATGTCGAAAAGTCATAAAAAAAGTGTTTCATACTCGAGTTTAAAAAAAGTCGCGTACTTGTCCCATATCTACAAGCCCCGAAAACTTTCCTTTTTGCCTTTAGTTTCTCTCCGAGTTTCTGGCAAACTGACTGTGTCAATAATAAAAGAAGGTGAATACTAACAAGATCATCATCTTCAAGGCTGTGTCTCTCACCATAATCCACTACAACTTCATAAATGTTCCTCTTCACATTATTATTCTCTTAATGAGATAATTGAGGGTGGATTTTCCACCACAGAGGAAGCTTTTACCTTCCTGTTAAATATTTTTGAAGGCTGTGGTATTATAGAAATTTTAGGGATGAGCCAACTTCCACTCGGTTAGGAGAGTAATTAGTTAGCGAATCTGATTATAAAGTTCGCCAAGTCTCGCCGGATAAACCCTTTTGGTTTCAATGTGGTTATAGCGGTGATGCTATCCAACTAGTGTGTATTCATATCCAATTCTCTGTCAACCACATCAACATTCATACGTGCGAAAACAGTCGAAAAAGGTTTGCGAATGAGAGTTTTTTTGGTGGTGAAATTGGCTTTTCCATTTTATTTCTAAGGAAAAGTATACAAGTTATTTGTGGAATTAGGTAAAAAAAAGGATTTCATAAGCTTTCACGCCACAATAGCCCCTCCACGATAACTAACTATGACGGTGAATATTTTATGAAGAAATCGATACGAAAGATTCAAAGAATGAACAATACCATTGGATAGCTTTCTGGGTTACCATTTGCAACTTTTCCATAAGCATTTCACAATCTGATACGAATTGTGTAACTTTTCCGAGTGTAATTGATCAACATAATTTGGGAGGTACGCGGGAAACATGCAGTGCTTGATAAATTAATGCTGACCTACTGCCCATCGCCAGTCACTCTAAATATATATTTTTTCTGACAGTTTTTTTACCTTCTCAAATCAAAATTGAAAAAGTTACAATTGGAAAGCAGCCAATCTATCCAGCCGCAGTTTTCTCCTAGAATGAATATGAATGGTTTCATTTACAGCAAAAAAAAACTAACCACAACCGACAAAGCTGTAAAGCATTCACATAAGTCCTTTCCTTCCAGATATACTTATTTTTGAAGCTGAAAACCCTTAGCGGTTACTGCAAGTGACGATTTATATGCAGTTGAAATCCCTTCCATTATACAATATCTTGAGAAATCATTTCGCAAAACTAAGATTGACCTCACACGTGCATCTACTCTAGAAATTACCACTTTTACTCGATCCCTTTTTCACAAATTCATCAATTTCTATTCAATCCCCACTCCTGTAAGGATAGGAAGGATGTGGCCGTTTCATATAAATTGGAAGTAATGTAACATTATTAAATGCTTCCTGTAATGTTCCCTTTTTGCAAGACTTTGAGCAAACATTATTTGTTGCGAACGTTATTTACAAACAGTTACCCAACAACCCTATTGCGGTAGGGATTAGATTGCAAAACCTTAATTCCTTTTGATCCTCGTAAGTTGTTGATGGGAAAGAGTGAAAGTAATTATTGTTGCTTAAATTAGAAAAGACCAAACTACGTAACTATTTCAAAACATAATAAAATCTATAAAAGTCAACCTTTATATTTACTTGATGTGGAATAATAGCTCATAAAAGAGAAAGGTACACATCTTTCTCTCATGTCTACGTAAACCCTTAAATTTTTTGATTGTATGCAGCAAAGAGAAAAGCAAGAGAGTTGAAAGACGAGGAATTTCCTTACTTTTCACTTAAACTTTTACCCAGACGGGAAACTATTACTAGAGATGTAATGGAACCCTTTTAGTCAATAGATTGCAGGAGCAAATCAAGTTATCAAATTTGAAAGTAGCGATTTCGTGATCTAATAAAAAGTAAAAAATGATAAAGGATATTTTCTTTGTCTGTAAAAATTCTCATCCTGTTTTCCCAAAGATGAAAAAAAATCGCTTTGCTATACTATTAGCTTTCAAGTTTTTTCTCATTCCCACAGACAGATAGACAATTTGTGATAAAAAATGACCTTTAAAAATCAATCCGATTGTAAGCCAATGCCAGATGAAACCCGTGAGATTAGAGAAAGATATTCGTTATTTCAAAACACGAAAACAACAAAGTCCAGCCTCGCGTTTCAATCATTTTCTCTTCATTGAACTTCTCAAGTGGAACTGGTAAAACATTATTATTGCTTGCTAGACTGGTTAAGATGATGTTTACCGTTCGTATCAAGTACAGAGATGAGTCAAGCATTAACAGTGTCAAATAAGGCAGGATTTAGAGGTGAAAGTTGTTTCTCACGGTTTCCACTTGTCAATTCAGCAACCACTGAGTAGGCTGATGTTGTTGCAAAACTTACACTATCCCTCGGCAACATTTTAAAAGCTTAGTAAACACTCTCAGTATGTATCCAGTACTATTTTCAGCTTGCATGGAGAAAGTTTAACCACCAGCAATTGTACTAGAATTGAGATGAACGTCATTCCAAAGCTTGTCCTTGTTGAACCTCACATATATCACACACAAATCCTTTTAAGACACCACCCATTCGGGGAATTAGACTGAATTAACTTGTAGAAAGGAAACTTTTAATGAAATCAAAGACGTTTTAAAGTGACAACTTGAGAGCTTAAGCATTTCACAATATTTTACATAATTTTATTCAGAAACGAGCAAAATCGCGACATTTCTATTTACTATGCAAATACTTTTTCATGAATAAAAATTGCTTGGTAAAAATCTTTGAAATGGCAGCATTCTCACCTTTTCGATTCCCTCAATGAATACAAATGGAATGGTATTATTTTCTTTCCTTTAACATTGCATGCCGTTATTGAGATCGTTACCTTTGCAAAAATCTCGCAAATATCGTTTACCTTTTCTACTTTTCCATGATAAACAACAACATTCGAAACCTTTCTGCATACTAATATTCATTGATATACGTAATATGATATTTTACTATTCATTATGCATAAAAGTCAACTTCACCTCTAATTTTATCCCTCCCCCAATGGTTAGCTGTCACTCTTTGACATTTCTTCCAGAAATGGGATGGAATTTTGGGCGCGTGACGGTTTGACTCACTTTTTGAAGATTCTCTGAATTCCTTTTGAAAATCAGTATTTTATTATCATAGTACGAAAGTCTTTCTTTAGTAAGTATATAACTGAGAGAAAAGTGACCGCCTCCTATCCTCCAACTAGATATTATTCCTCCTCGGGTTCTAACCTCGTCTTGTCTTCTGCTCTGGACATGAGAAAGTTTGAGTAGTTGGAATACCTCCCACTTCCCTTATCAAATATTCCATCTTTCAAGTTCAGCTCTAAAAAAAGTTCCCAATTATAATCGTGAATTGTTGATGCTGCAAAGGTTTTGGATGAAAATGGAATTTTTTATTTAGCCTCATCACATTCCACACTGAGGAGATAATGACGGTTAAGACACGCGCTTCATTACAAACGCTTAGTCTGGCCTTCCCTTCTCCGGAGAAAGTTGCTGTCTGTATAAGTAAATATTAAACGTTCCCTTTCTACGAGAAATAATCCATTTACGGATCAACTAAAGGGAGATTGGACAAGCCAAGCTTCCTCATGAAATACCTTTGTCCACTAAAACTTTAATGATCCCGTACAACCCAGGCGGAGTACTGAATCCTTCAAATATTATGCAAGGGCTACGCCCCAACTAAACGAATTCTTTGCATTTTTCATTGAGCCAGATTAGATACTTGAAAAATGATGAGGATTTACCTTCAAGTTCATGGAGAAACTAACTAGGTTTTTACAAACATTTTATTTACCTCCTTATTTATAGTCACAATCATGCTAGAAAGTAAATTATTTTAAAAACTTCCATTGCACTTTCCCCAGCAATAAAACCAATATCTGGAAGGGCATTAACTAAATCAAAACTGGTATTATGCAACATTTCCATCCCCATCCCCGGCTGCATATTTTCATGATGCGAGTTTATAATGGTCTGACTCAAGGTTTTTGTTTGATCCTCAAAAATTCAGGAAATACTTAAACCTTCAACTACCATTAGGGGACAGATGTTACCCCAATTGGTTTTGTCGTTTAAATGGGTTCTCCTTCATTGAATAAGATATGCTCAGCTAATTCTTAACAAAAACAATATTCAATCTTACCTAAAAAAAAGTTGGGTCCGTTGTAGCGAGACGAATCCAAAAAAGCATCCTCAGTTAGATTTTTGCAGATTCCTACATTTCAACAGAAAGTAGAGCACTGCCTGAGGAACATATTGAAATGTCAGAAGATGTTGATCAAAGTCAGTAATTCTCACTCGGATAAAAACCTTTCCCCCTAGATGGGGAAAACATTAGCTTGGAAACAGTTGCACATTATTTCACATTCCAAGCAAAGTCACCCTCGAGTGTTTCCAGTTTATCTGAAAATAAGAAAAGAATGGCTTCCTATTAGGAGGATTGCAGCTCATCAAAATCAGCTTATTTCCATCGTCTCTCAAACAAAATCCATACGGTAAAAACTACAGATGCTGAGCAAGCAGTTACCCGAGTAGGAATGGAAGCTGATAAAATAGAAAAGGAAAAAAGGTGGCTAAAGCTCCTGATAACAAAATCATACTCGAAAAAGTAAACCAATTTGGCAAAAATAGTTAGAAATCTGAAGGCTGTTGAGTTGCTCAATCTGAAGCAATCGCTAAAGACTAGACAACTTTTGTACTGCAATGATAATAGATGGACAGTGCTGAGCAAAGAGTATTTCCTTAACTTGTCCACAACATCCTTCCTTAGAGAAATTTAAGGAAAAACCCAAACTAATTTCAAAATGGAAAATCTTTCAAGACTAATCATTTACAACTCATTTAACAATACTTTCAAGGGTAACGATTCACTTTCAATATTTGATTTAACTTTTTCAGTTAACTTTCTACCATTCTCATATGCCATTTCCTCTCCAAGTTTTTTTTCAATTTGCATGTTGAATTTAACGACTCTGGTTTGAGCTGTGAAACCACATCGAATCCTTGTCAAGAAAAACCAGTGCTTCTTTCAAAACGGAAACTTTTTCATGAGAATCATAACGACGCCGAAATTTATTCATATTCGTATGTAATAGCTTAAAACTAGCTCAACGTATGTAATTTACAGCTCTCCACTTCCTCTCTCTTATGTGCCCTGAAAGCTTCTAGGGAACTAGAGAAATCCTTAGAAAGCTCTGCAAATGGAGTGTAACTCTTCAGTTTCAGATACTTTCGTGAGGGACGACTGCCTTGGGAGTCCCTCAGCAAAATTTTCAATGTTACGGGCAAAGTTTGTAAGAAATTCACTCTAGTTTCGCTAATCTCCATCATTTCCAACTTGTCTCTAACACATGGAATTTATGAGTGCTGACAACCAAATTCAAATTAAGGCAAAGTGAAATATCTCCAATCAGCAAGTATTTGCTGACTTCAAATCTAAACAAATATCTCAAATTTATACCTGAGTTATGTCGAGAGAGAAAATTAGATTAATTTTAATTTCTTTGCTAGATTTTCTTATTGAGTTGGTGAAAATGTCTACATTTCATATTTTGTAATTAATCTCAAGGTCATTCAAGCTTATAGAATGTTTGAGCAGTTTTATTTCCTCTGGCAAAAGCCAGTTGCCCCCATTTTTATTCATTTAGGCATTCAGACCTTAATCTCGTCACGTTTCTTTGGCCAGTAGGTTACTGTTATATAATTGGTATACCTATTTCGACACGAGAGAAATATATTCCTGCATGTGAATATTGATGGGTGTTCATCCATTCATTTCTGTCATCATATCAAGTGAAACTATCTCGTTCATGCAACTTACAGCAATTAATGAATGGATTTAAGTGCAAATAAAAGAATGTAATTGGCTACCTGCTTTGTAGACATGTGAAAATTGATTATAGCCTTTTCACCTTTATAATGGTGAATTCTTTGAATAGGCAAATTCCCAGAAGGAAATACTAAAAAATACTCTTTCACAAAGTTTACACCTTAATTAATATGATTTTTCATATGAAACTTCTTTATTACATGATTCTATTCAATCAGAAATGAAAAAGTTTTTAATGTCATGTTTCGACAACAAACGCAATCCCACAAGCCCATCTGTTACTTACAAACTTTTAAAGAGTCTTGCTCAAAACACTTGAAAAGTAGAGATGAATAGCTTATCATCGACCTTGTGATGATAACCGGAACACCATTTGGTCTCAATCCAACTCTGTATTATTCCGATTGCTTACGTCGTAAACGTATCTTTTTACTCTGCCGCTTGATCCACCTTGAATATCTTTTAAAGAAACATTTGGTCTCCCGGATTTCTATAAAATATTGAGGCAGGCATTTACGCCCACAACGTTATGAATACTATGTGGATATGTCAAAACTCTTTAAGACACATCAAAATTAATAGAGGATCCTCAATCACTCGAAAGATTAGCATTGAAATGAAGTGCACAGCTGAAATGAGTATTTTTTTAAACAAAGATTCAAGTGTACTTGGGAAAGCAACGACATAGAACTTGTCAGTGTTACTCCAGCTTGCCTAATAAATTGTCAGAGTAAATTTGAATATCGTCAGTGATCAGGCAAGTTCTTGTGATTAGAGGGAAAGTAAAAATGAGGTCTGACAGGTCTCGAGAAAATTCAGAGAAAAATATTTGTCTCTGGAAAATGCATAGGCTTCACCTTACCCCAAACGCTCCAAATGCCCTTAGAAAAGCCAAATGCATTGTTTTCCCCAAAGCTTTGTGGCTACGGAATGGACATGTTCTCCGAAGTAAATACTTGAAAGAACTCTAAAAAACCAATAGATCCCGAGACAATTGGGGAGGAAACAAAGAACCCATTTTTACCATTTCCTGTGACTGCATTCACCAGCCAGGAAATAATAGAAAGGACGAGGAAGGTTAGTCTATAAGTCTAAATCAATTTATACTCGTGGGACTATATAGCAGTTAATAGAAAAATGTTAAATGAACTAACCTGATTTTAGATTGGAAGAAGATTTGAAAAGAAATAAATTCCATTCGCGAAGTTACTAGAATTCCAAACCACATATTTCACACTAGCCACTGTGCAACTCTGCGAGTTGAGAAGGAAGCACCGTTCCACTCTTGAAACCGTACTGGGTTGAAGCTCAAACCCGAACTGAGAGAGAGCTCTTTGCGACCAGACTATAATATATAATATACCGGTGTCCAACCAGCTTCTCTTCCCATTTCCAACGGAGCTGGAGAGAGAAAATGATTATGGTTAATACAAACTTTACCCATTTCCCTTGAGTCTTTAATAAATTTAGCCAAGTAGGATTTTCAAGAGTAAATCGGTGCAAATAAATTTTGTTCAAGATTTTATTATTTCCGATTCAGTTATGGAAAGCAATTAATAAAATATTATATTTTATGATTAATATGCATTTAGGTAGTGTTCATTTAATAGCGGTTTTATTGCATCTACTTATCATCGACTACGCTTGTGTCTCTCTCTGCAGAAAGTTGAAGAAGGCTAAGCGAAAAGTTAACTAATAGCTAACTATGGCGCTCTGTTCGCTGCACTAGTCTTGAGCTGGTGTAGCATTAATTATGTTTAAGATAAGCAAATATCATTATTGCAATACAACCCTAAAGATATTGAATATGCATGGCTGTTGCTGTAACTCTGCATTGGCTCTGCATGATATTTGCAATGACAAGCGCTACAGCTCCGTATCAAATCATCATCATCCCTTGCACTTGCCAAAGGGTTGCAAATTTCAGCGTTGGGCCCCTTTGCCATTTTTTGAGTAGAGGTAAAAACCAGTGTACTCTACGAAGGGGTTTCGCGAGGATTGATTGAATGGCGGCGATGAAGCTGATGACTTACTTGCCACTTGCACTAGTGTGAGAAGTGGGGGAGGTCCCTCCAACTGCTATAAAAGTGCCTATCTATCTTTTTCATGATTTCGAGAAAATCTCTCTTTTATCACGATACGCCAAGTGAGTTGCACATCCGCTTCTCATTAAAACTAAACTTTTTCTTTTTTCAGTTCGCTTTTGTACTCACACATAGCCTCACAGTAGCAATCAATGTTGAAGGGTTTAAAAAGTTTAGTTTTTTGGGATATTTTTGTTCGCCCTAATATGTGGGACAGGAGGATAAGAGATTGTGCAAAAGTACAAAATTATCTTAAATGAGTCTAGTCTTACGGAGATTTGTCCTACAAATATTAAAATAGTTTAAATTAGGATGGGGATGATGGCGAGAGTGAGTTGGGTGGGGGTAGTTGTGATAATCTTGCTGATTTCGGTAGTTTCAGGTGAGATATTTGAAATTAATGTAATTTATTTTGATTACCATAAAAATCTTAAAATTATTCCATTCAGCCAAAATTTCAACAAGATGCTTCGTCTGTCGCTCCCGTGGAGAATTGGGGGATTGCAAAGATCCCTTCACGAATAACGCCACATCCATCCAAGAATTACCCGGGAGGCCTGTTACAGTCACTAGTTGTGCTTCCGGTTGGTGTAGAAAGCAAGTAGAAGGGGTTAGGGGACCTGGCGACGGTAATTCGCTCTAACTTTAGCCATTTTAAATAAATTACATAGTCTTCATTCCATTCCAGACTATGGAGCCGCCACAGAACGAGCCTGTCTCCCAATGTCTCCTCAAGACCAAGAGGAGCGTTGTGCCGAAGTCACCATCAGGAGCAAGGTCACTCTTCTCTGCGTCTGCCGTGGGGATTTGTGCAACTCCGCTCCATCTTCAGGAAACCTCCTACCATTACTCCTCTCTTTCTCAGTACTCTTCGTCAGTATAACGCTGCCAACTTAAGATATTTCCAGTATTTTTATTAACTGCATAATGCCAGTTAAATCGTCTAATTTTAAATCTGTACATTTTTCTCGTATACGCGCATACATACAATTTTTCCTGTGCTCACTAAAATTATTTTTTGTAAATGGAATACTTCAACTCCAGTACCTTTTTTGTATACTACAAATCTAAAATAAATTATTTCAAGATATGAGTAATCCACTTCTTCATTCCATGAAAGCTTTTGCTCTTTACTATTCTGCTTGTGCGAACAAAGCCTGGATGCAAAGCGGCTAAAAACCTTTGGATAACTCGAAACCTTTCTTTCCATGCTATTCATCTTTTCGTATACAAAGTCACGTTTGTCTCTCTTGCTATTAAAACATGTGAATGTTTAGGTACATATCTTTTGCATGGAAAACTTCTTGGACTACATTATCAGCAGCTGAAATGTGAAATTGACCGGGATTCGGGTTCATTGTGCCTGATAATTTTGAGTGCGCTTGATTGTTGATATTTTAAATTAGAATTTTAAAAGCATGGGACCCTCCTCCCAGAAAGGAATTGAGTGGGAGCAAAAGGAAGGGAATAAACGACTTCGCTTATCATCCGCAGGGCTGAGTGAGTCAAGCAGGTCAAGCTCGAGTGATAGGGATAAGCAGACAACAAAGTTGTCAAAGAAGGATGTAAAAGATAGTAAAATAGTTGTGGAAAAGTTGCGCTTCAAAAGTAAGTTGATGATTGATGGAACAGAATGGAATTAAGTATGATAAATTTTTGAAATAGCTCATTTAACTTTTAATTTTTGAAATAGTTATCGAGGTAACCGAGCCTAGCAGTGGCACTCGTGAAGTTTTTTATGCTGACAAGGAACCGTTTTCCGACAGTGATGTTTCTGACGCCGATTGTTATGAGGACTGGAGGGAAGAAACGGTACCTGCTATAATCACTAGGAAGCGGAAGAGGAAAGGCTCTCGGAAGGAGGCTACGACAACCCGAATCCAGGTACCTAGAGAGTCCCCGTACCTATTCCAAGTCAAGGATTCCAAGGACGATATTCATGCCATTTTAGGTTTGGAGAATTTCCCTGAATTCCACAAATCGATTAAGAAGGGAAATTTAAGGCTTGGATTTGTTTCAGATGTTCTTAGCGGTGGACCAATGACCTTCACAGTACTAGATGCCTACATAAAGCATCGGATCTCTCAACACCGTTTGAAGTTCAAAGGACCTGGGACTCCCACAAAATTTCGATACTTATCCGTGAATTTCGCCCCAGTCAAGGACAGGGAAGCTCCTCCGTCGTCGGTTACAATAAACCCGAAATATGATGGTCCTAAGCCACGTCCTTCTCAACTCGAAAATGCAATTTTGCTCGCTCCACAATACATCTCCAAGCATCTCTACCTGGCAGTTTTCAACTTCATAAAGAAGTCCATCCAAGTCTATGACTCCAGCTGGCATTATATCTCAATGGACCTGAGGAAAGCGCAGGTCTTTGCAATATTGGAGGAATTGTGCCCCGACGATTACCACAAGTGGAGAATGGACTTTAAAAAGAAGAGTTCTCCGCAGTACGACGAATATAGCTGTGGAACATATACTATTCTTTATGCCGAAAATGTGATCAAATCCGAAGGTGCAATTGTCAAGACTGAGAAGAGGAACAGGAAGGAAATGTCGAAAGAGAAGGTTTTAGAGTTACGTAAGAAGATTGTTAAAGAACTATTATCTACTCATTCACAAGGAAGACGCTTCCTTCAAGCTATTACTGACTAAAAGACTGAAAGTCTAGTTTGATTTTGATGACGAAGATTAGTCGATATTTTAATATCGATATTTTAATTTATAAGAAACCATGAAATTAATTTACAAACTGTATAACTTGGTAAATTATTTGGTGGCACAAATTTATAGTAGTTTATGAAACTTTTTTTTTGGTACGTTGAACATGTCAAGTTGATGAAGGATCAAAGATCATGTTATAACATGTTAGCCACTCAAGTAAAACTAATTATTCATTGATGTATGTAAGTCGTACATCCGACGAGTTTTCATTAATAAATTCTCCAAATTCTCCAAATTTAAGCAATGGAGTAATTATTGTTTAATTATTTGCATACCTAATTTCTATGAATAATTAGGATATTAATTGGAATTCGGAGATAACCAGATTAATTCTCCTACGCACATAATTTCTAGTATAAAAGGAGTGAATACATGATTCTGGATTCAGTGAGTTCTTGACGGCGGCTATAGAACCACTGAAGAGTTTGTTAAATCTTATCGAAAATGGCGTATATTGGGGAAAGTGAGATAAAAGCTTTGGGTTGGCTTTTGGCAATTGGTATAATCGTAAACTTGGGAGGAACCACAGCCGTTTCGTTGGAAAGTCGAGAAGAAGTCGTCGAGACTGTTGCTTCGCCCCAGGAAACTGCTGTTGTTGTTGCTGTTCCAGCAAGGGTCAAAAGGTCTAGGGATGTCCAGCAGTTATGTGGCTACAGGCTATTGGACGCGTTGAGAAGTGTTTGTGATCGGAATTTCCAAGGCTTTGCTAGACGATCTGATCCGACATTTTTCCAAAATGGTAACAATAACTTTTCTTTCTAAGTTGAAAGTTTAAAGAAGCTAAATAAGATATTTTAAACAGGGAAAATCTTGAGTGGCGAAGATGGCGGAATATTCACTTCCGATTTTGGACTCAACCCGTGGGAGCCTAACACTGAGTATCCTTCCATGTCTAGAGATGATACCACCTCCCCAACCAGTGAAGATTCCAACTTTCTCGACTACCTAGAAATGCTCCAACCATCCAAACCTAGGAGCCAAGGGAGTAGCAAAGCGTTCGCTTTGAAAATGCTTTCAGAGCCTCCCAACACCCACCAGCGGTTCAGGAGGAACATTATCGACGAGTGTTGTAAGAAGCCATGTGCCATGGGTCAAATGCTCAAGTACTGTGCAATCACTGGCGTTGGGAAACGAACCGTGTAGATCTCCCTTTCAAAACTTCTCTTGTGCAAAAAACTATATGCTTTCTACTCTGTGAGTAAAAGGCAACCTGAAAAAATAATATGCAAAGTTGCAAATTTTTAGTAGAATAATAGTGCTTTTAAAGCTCTCAACTTTAGTAGCAAAGTAGAAAGTAGTTAGCCACTCTGTCCTAGTTTCAACTGAGATAATAAACGTGGATCACATCCCTTCACTTTTCTTTTTAGATTATAGATATTTTATTCTGAAAACATCAGTTTGATACTGCTTTTTTAACGAGGTCATATATATATTTAGTCACCTTTAAATTTCACATGTTTACAGATATAGATTCTGTTTAGATTTAACAAGTCATATAATAGTTTTTTCGTTGGGAATTAAAAGGAACACTTTTGTCTTTACATGAAAATTTGGTTGCCACAAACAATTCGTAATTACATAACATCAACTCTGTACAATTTTCTATCCGTATAATTTCCACTGATTCGAGAGGGATCTCGAGAGCTAATAAAAACAGTCAAGTTCATATTCTACAATTAGTTTCGAAAAACAATTAGTACCAACTATAAAATCAGTATAAACGAAAAGGTAAAACGGAATATTTTTTCTTTTGGCTATCAGAGAATTTATCATCACATGAAAATTTCAATCGAATTCAATCGACACAGTATTGAAATGTCAAGGTGAAATAACAAGTTTCTTTTTAACAGTTTTTAAGGGAAGGAAAATTTATTGGATGAAAATAATAATTTCTAACTATAGGTCCGGCTATTAATACGAAATTTGCGAAGATAAATTCTATATCAACTCCTAAACGTTAGTAAAATTGTCCTTTGATGTGTATGGTTGGTTGAGTGACGAATTTTCTAAACCGTGACCTTCCTCTCAAGTATAAATATAGGGTATTGTTAGTAGATTTGTTTAAAAAGTGTATTTAATTATATACTATTAATTAACTTGTAGTAATACTAATTGTTGATTTCATTTCCTCCTCTCTAAGCCCTAATGGTTGACGTGCGCATTGTTGATTTCTTTTCTGTTGGTGGTGACTTTATTGTATAAAGTAGAACGGTCAAGTGCTCTATAACTAATGTCGAGCACAAGAGCTAGCGATAAATTCACCGATTAAATGTCGAAGTATTATCTCTGCTATGTACAATTAATAAACGTATTGATTATTACAGAATACATTTTGACGCTAGTTAGTCATAATTAAAATGTGGGGCAGAGAAACAAGTGGAAGAAGGAAAGTTGTTGAAAAATAAGAATTTGCTTTTTCTCCGCGCATACTTCAGATAGTCCAGACTTGGACTTTCTCTGCGATTACGCACCAATTGGCGTGGTCATAGTAGCTGGAGATAATGTGTAGGTTTTGGACATACTTTTCGATCAGCTTGTCCAACTCGCCTTCTCTGAAAACGTGATAATATCTGTGACAAGTGAGCGCGGTAGAGTCCTCTGCTTCGTCGCCTGCAGCACTAGACGACTTTGAGCTGGACTGGACCCTTATCCTGGATTGAGCATCGCGTCGCCGCCCACTCAGTCCTATAGGGGTTACCTTGTTGGTCCCGTTGCCATCCAAGCAAGATATTTTGCTGTGAGGTTGTGCAACTGGCTGTATTCCACTGATCGAGCTAGGGAGTCCGGAGACAGGTAAAGGAATTATGGAAGTCAAACTAGTCTTGTGTGGAGCAGGAGGGGGTTGAGTGCAAGAGCTATTGGTCAAGGAGGACTTTGCAGAGGTCCATGAGTCGAAGGAGTCACCCCCTCGAATGGAACAGGAGCAGGTGGAAGACATACGAACACTAGAGTCCACACTGGGGTTCCTACTCGGCTGCTGTCTCGAGTTATTTGTGAGGTTTTCCATCGAATCAAAGAGAGAGTCTCGTTCCTCCAGCATTTCTAGGGAGAGTGTAGCTCCACCCCCTGCAGGAGGGAGTAGAGGGAGGGCGCTAGGCGCTTCGTTACTTTCTGGACTTGTTTCAGGCAACCCGGGAAGGGTCTCTTCGGCTGAGCTTCGCTGGCCAAATTTTTTAAGCGATTTTAAGCAAGATCTTTTAGAGGAATCCATTACTGGCGTTACCTCCAAAGATGATAGCCATTCTGACGTGCTTCCTAGTTTTGCTAAGGTTATCTTACGCCTAGTCTTGGGACTTGTGTCTTTCGTTAGGTTTTCCAAAGATGGAGTTGCATTTCCACTAACATCAGCTACACCAGAGGAGCCCAACTTTTGCTGGGTGTGGTCCTCTAAGCTCAGTTCGAGTTCTTCCTCTTCCACTAAAAGTGATCCAGCTTCTTCCCCTGGCAAGTCAACCTCTAGATCATCAGCCTCTTCCTCTGCCTCAATTTCATCTACTTCCTCCTCCGTAATTATAGGTTGTTTGGCTTCATCCATTCCACATGAAATGCTATAACCTGCACCTGCGCTACTGTCCTCATTTACTACGCTTACCACACTGCTCACGGAGTTGGGAGAGCTTGAACTCGTGTCTGAAGTATCCGCATCGTCCGTCTCCGGATTGAATAATTCCACAGCTAATGCTTTTGGTAGGCTTCTCCTAACGAGTTGCCTGGTTAGACCTGATTTTCCTACTGGGATTACGCCGGGCTTCCGTAGACACTCAATTTTCTCTACTCTCTTCTTGCCAGACTTTGGTGGAGGTACTACAGCTGGTGGTGGACTTGGCGGAGCTGGACTCGACACATCTGATTCTGGAAGCCCCGATTCCTCCTCTGTCTCTGTTTGTCCCGGTGAGCTTAGTAAGGGTTGAATAAGTTCATCTCCTTGAAGCAATCTCGTTGTAGCACTTTCATCAAACAAAAACTTTGTTCCTTCACTACATCCCATGCTCCCACTTCCACTAAAGCCTGAGGAAGTGCTCCCTCCCGGCGTTAATCTCAAGTGTCTTCCAGGATCAGCAGGGCTCACTTCAGGGCTCTTTTTCCTAATCAGTGTCTGCATTTCTTGCGCCAATGGACTTGGACTTTTTGGTAAGTTCCCATGATTTGGAGGGCTTAGTCTCGAAGCGGGTGACTTTGGACTTCTATCAGAGTCCGTACTATTTGCTCGCGTTCCACAGAAGTCTGTAGCTCCAAAATCGTCTAGCCCTCCGCTGGATTTTGGGATAAAGATAACTGATGCAAAGCTGTCTTCAGAGTCAACACTAGTGTCACTCTGGAAACTCGAGTCTTTTGATGAGTCAGAGCCATCTTCTCTAGACAGCTTCCGTACATGGCGTACACCAGGGAGTAGTTTATTACCTCCTGCTGAACCATTACTACCTCCATTCATATCACTTCCATCTACGCCTTTCCCTAACGGACTTAGGGGTCCGGGGGAACTGCACTGCCCATGATGATTCAAGTGGTGACCATGATGATGGTGATCTTGCTTGTTTCCCTGCTTCCCAACTAATGTCAGTGAACCGGCAGAACTCCGTCGTAAAAAGAAGGGTGGAAATAGAGCCCGTCTTGCACTACTAGTTCCGGTCGAATTTTGATAGCGATGACCTCCAGGGGAACTCGGAGAGTAGTTTGTCCCTTCTTCACTCTGCTTCCAGTTTTGGAGCATTCGTACAATCCCATTTCGCAAAGAAGTCGTTCCCCCACCCCTTGGCGGTGGAGGCTGTGATTGCTGATGGTTCTCTCCATTTCCTCCGCCTTGATTATTCTGAGGATAGTCACCTGAAGTGCTTAAAGAGGAAGAGGAGTTAGGAGAGTTGTCATTTCCACTTCCTCCCCCAGAGCTGTTATCTTGAGCCTGTCCATTCTCGCCTGACGGAAGACCAGAGCCGTTTTGAGGGACTGCTGATGTTGGTGTACTTCCCTCAGTCCCTCCACGAAAGCTACGGCTCAGGCCGTTCTTGATTAGCTGGAAGCACTTGACATTACTAGAATTCTTTAGGAATGCCTCCTTCATCTGGTCCCATCTTGTATTTTCTTGTGGTCTGTTAACGCCTCGACGTTTATTATAAATTAGCTCTTCGTTTAGACTGCATTGCTTCTGCACTTGTTGTTTCAGTCGCTCCTTTTCCCTCAGTCTTTCTGAGAAGATGAGCTCGTCGTTCATACTTGTTTGTTTCCAGAAGGGTATCGTTGCAGGTGGAATGGATTTCTTTTGATGTTTCAGTTTCTTGTGGTGTGTGGGAGGTGGCACGATATGATCCACTTCATTTGGGGAAGTACCATCCCTCGGAGATCGCTTCTCTTCCATTCCATGGGTGGAGTCTAGCCCATTCTCTAATAATTGCGTTGGCTCCTGATCTGCCTCACTTTCATCATCCGATTTGTTTCTTATCGTGGGCGTTTCAGAAGATTCCTTTTTGTCCTGACCCTCTCCATCCTCCTCTTCCGGATCGGAGGTGATTGAGCGCTTTTGTTTAACAAGCAGTGGTCTCTTTCTCTTCTGGTCAGCCCGTTCCTGAGGGAAAATTAAGTGAAAGGTGGAACCCGAGTCTAAGCTCTCTTCAAAAATTTCTGTCTGGACAGACACATGCCTTCTATAAGGACCTATCATTGGATCCTCAAAGGACTGAACCAAGGGGCTTAGGCCAGACTGGCCCTCATGTCCATTATGATAATGGCTTTCCGAACTGGAAGTGGCTGTGGCCCTGTGATGATGCCTTTTCTTCCTCTCCTGACCATTCTCTTCCTTTCTTTGGGATTGAGAAGACCTTAATAGGCCAACTGGGAGAAGGCCTAAAAGGTCGCTTAGACTTTTTGATTTGGGTTGGGCTCCAATAGCTTGAGCCTCAGTGGAATGACCCAATTCCCCACAAGCTGTTTCCAGAGTTCGTCGTCGTCTGGGGTACAGAACGTTGGAGAAGAGAAGCGCAGCCTTAGAGGGTGCTGATGGAGCACTTGGCGCATGCTGTTGGGGCTGCTGAAATAATTCTGCGTATTCTGTGCTTTCCAACTGGCGTAGTTCAATTGGGATTAGATTCTCTGCGAGCGAAATTGAGCCAGCAGCTCCCCCATTACCCCCGCAAGCGTTCACTCGATCATTGCTGTGATGATGATGATAAGGATGGTGATAATCTAAGCAGCCACCGATATCGTCTCCACAATCCATATAAGCAAATTGATCTGCTGCCCCGACAATCTCCTCTGTCCCAGCAGCAGCAATGTCTAAGCCTTGGAGGAACCAAGGACGTCGTCCGCCCCGATTCCTCCTTGTTCCCGCGAGTTTCTGAAGGGCACGCCGGACAAAACTGTAGCACGATTCGTTTGGTGAGCTCAGGTCAGAGCTAGATTGTGAGCTGCTGGGGCAAGTAGGATCGATACTTCGGCCACGGTGGTGCCTTACGCGACCGCGCTTCCTGCATACGCCGTGCATCGAAGGAAAGGAGTCCGAGTCGGAGGTTTGGGTGTAGGCATGGTAGTGTGTCGCATCATCGTCGGAGGTCGTCGTAGTCGTAGAATTCAAATCCCGCTCGATTGACGAGGTTTTGTCGTCGCTTGAGGAGGTCATCGGTCTGTTCCAAGGGACAAGGACATCTTGCGACTCGAACTTAAAAGGCAAAAAGTAAAATGTTAGAGTTGACGTAATAATATGGGTCAAACTTTGACCGTCAAAGGCCAATTTATTTTTGAAACGATATCATACCTTGCTCCCAAAATCACGACTCATTAGTACATCTTTAATCCTCAAAAGTAACTAGTTAAATTTCATTACCCACCTCATGTTCTTTCTCTCTCGCTATATTGGCTAAGTTTGAGCAACGGTCAAGACCAATCTTGTAAATGGAAGGGTTAATACTCAAATACTTCCCGTTTCCACATCCTTCAAAATGAAAACAAATTGTAATTTCGTTTCAAATGAGATTATCATCCTGCTTCATTAAAAGAGATTGCCACACTTACCAACATCACAGACAAAGGATCCAGGTTCAAGGTCGAGCAAAAACTGCTTCACCCTCGGCCAAGCCCTGTACCTGGAGTCGGAGAAGTGACAAGCGATTTGCTGATAAACGTCATGCACATAAGCTTTCTCCAGCGCCACCGACCTCGCCTCCCTCTCCGTGCTGGAGCTGCACTCCTCCGGCTTACTCGTTAGATTTGTAGACC
>JAHZMU010000137.1:0-16713 GCA_027743725.1 Rambutsinella grinnellia | reverse complement strand
CAGGCCGTTATTCACTCGCTCATTTTCTAAACTCTTTAGCATTACTTAAGATTGGCAACGAGCATTTTTCTTTTGTGTTTTTCTCCTTTCAAAAAGAAAACTGAATGAATACGGTAAAAAAATAAATTGCTAATGATTCACAAAAATTGGTCCGAGAAAGGAAAAAATCTGCTTATCTGTATTTTCCTTTTCTTTCGGGACGAGATTAAAAATTCTATATGTATTATATGCAGTCAAAAGGGTGTGGAGTGAGTGGCACTTCTAAATAAATACTTTGGTAATCTTGTACAGAAAATGGCCAAAGGAAGTTTTTGTTATTCAAGCGTTCTTTGAATTTCTCAGAAAAAAATTGCGAGTCTTTTATAAAGCGGTGAATGGCTCCAAGTGCTTATATCCATTCTGTTTCGTCGTTCATTTTGGAGGAAGGAAAGCTGCAGAACGAATTTTTGTTACTCATTCTCATTCTCAGAAAGGGAAAAGGGCCTGAAGCATTCATACATGATCTTACTTAATGACACTTTTGGTGAGGGAGAATCCTACTAAGATATCAGTATAATGAATAGGTCTATTGAATCCTATAAAATGTATTCTTTTAGGCCTGTTACTCTTTACTGTACCTGTGCCAAGTCCCCTGAGAAAATGATCTTATATATTATTTCTTGTGAAACCGAAAGAGAATGGCAATTGAGAAGAATCTTAAGCAAGTACGCCATCCTTCAGTTGTTCTTTGTAGTCGTTGTTTTTCTCAAGTCATCCTCCTTCATGATATTAGTATTACCATGTGGTACTCATTTACTCAGTGTCAGCAGCCTCGGCTAAGGCCCTTTAAATCCTCTTGATACAAGGAGAATGTTGCCAAAGTGAGAAAAAAAGTGGGGGGAAAGCCAGAAGCCAAAAGGCACAACGCATTCAACTGAAAAGGAGACGTATTTTTCTTCCATTCTCCTTTCTCCATTGTATCCAAATCCTTTCTTCTCAAGTGTATCTGAAAGAATACAGGTTGGCTTCCGAAGAGATAAGAAATGCATGAGAGGTTCTTGCATTTGCATTTACGAATACTATATGAGGCTAAAAGGATCACATATAAGAGCTTACCATATGCTACCTTAAATCGGATTCTCTCTGGATGAACGGTTGACCTAAAGAGAAGTAAAGAAGAAAAGTCCTTCTCGATTGAAATCTTTCTTATTGAACTTTTGGAAGTGTAAGCGCATTAGCAAGCTTTAAGTCAACCGATCAGTTAGGACTGATTAGATTTGTAAAAAATGTACATATCAGTTTAGGTATGACTTCGTTATATAAATTCTGTTCAGAGCAGCCTTCCTTGTCACCGTTTCATAGAGAAAACCTTCTTAAACGTCAGTCGGCTAGAGACAATGATGACAGCGGCAATAATATGAAGAAAAAACTTGCCGAGTTTTCCAATAGTAGGTCAAGGTAGCTTTCTACCATCTCCAACAAAAGGTGGCTGACAACACATAAGACTGCTTTCCTCCGGAGTCTACTCTCAAGATCTCAAGATCGATTTCTCCATGTGCTCTCTGCCTTTCGGAAGTCTTCTCGATTGAAATCTTTCTTATTGAACTTTTGGAAGTGTAAGCGCATTAGCAAGCTTTAAGTCAACCGATCAGTTAGGACTGATTAGATTTGTAAAAATGTACATGCCAGTTTAGGTATGCCTTCGTTATATAAATTCCGTTCTGAGCAGCCTTCCTTGTCACCATCTCATAGAGAAAACCTTCTTAAACGTCAGTCGGCTAGAGACAATGATGACAGCGGCAATAATATGAAGAAAAAACTTGCTGAGTTTTCCAATAGTAGGTCAAGGTAGCTTTCTACCATCTCCAACAAAAGGTGGCTGACAACACATAAGACTACTTTCCTCCGGAGTCTACAGATCGATTCCTCCATGTGCTCTCTGCCTTTCGGAAGTGCACGCTATTATTATCAGCATCAAGGAATACTTACTGAACGGATTGAAACGAATGAGCTCCACATTACGTGGGGCATTATGTATGATCTATTGTTTGGATGAGTCGACTTATTGAACCTAATGCATCAAGACTGGCAACGATATCTATAAAATATGGATTGTATGCAAGAGCTCTCCGCATTACCAGTAATCACTTATCAAGGAATACTTACTGAACGGATTGAAACGAATGAGGCATTACGTGGGGCATTATGTATGATCTATTGTTTGGATGAGTCGACTTATTGAACCTAATGCATCAAGACTGGCAACGATATCTATAAAATATGGATTGTATGCAAGAGCTCTCTGCATTACCAGTAATCACTAAAAGACTGGCGAATTTAAAAGTTTTATACAAACTTGCAGAGATTGTCAGAAAAAAGAGCCAGACAAGTAATGAAACATTTAGACAATGCTGATTGAAGCCGCTACCTCACCACTAGTCCTTTTATGTTTTATTAAACTATACAAGGAAACCGTTTCATTTAATCAGCACACCTCCTATGAGTGATCTCTTTTCTTCCAACTTTCGACGTGGATGATAATGATAGAGTATCCAAATCTAGAGTCGTACCGAATTGAGGATTGGGAAGCATTGAATTACTTCATTAGAAATGGCTGCGTATATGGCTCGTTTTCTCGTCTCGGTGGGAGCGAACTACATGAAAGGAGTAAAAGCCTACATGAAAGCATGGAGGCTGCTTACCTTCCAGATTAATTAATACAACTGGGAAAAGCACACGTCAGGCAGAAGGTTATGAAAGATCTTGAGCAGACATACTCAAGTCCTAACACAAAAGAAAGACACAATGCCTCTGCCCTTCGTTTCGGCATGGATAACTTTTAATCTTTTTTCTGGTTGAGTAGAGAAACAGCTTTGTCATAATAAGTGAACGCAAAGCAGTGGAACCATGTGTCTTGGACATTATTCGAAAAAATTCGGTTTTATACTTTAGCTTGAATAGTTTAATAGTAGATGGTGTAAAAGGATAAAGATTTGAAAAGTAGAAGTATAATTTTATATCTAAAATATTTGCTATTTTAACCCTCTCTTTAAAGATTGCTATATTTTTCTGTAAAAAATGTGAGGATATCCATCACTGAATTTGTCTGGAGAGATGTTACCTTGAAGGTATCTTAAAACTAGTGGATATCGAATTCTCCTCAGAATTCCAATTTACTTTGATTATCTTTTGGATCTGACTTTCATTCATCTTTTTTGAAAGGGGATCACACGAAACACTAAATCATGTCATCTGGTGAACACAAAACTAGTTTGGCCGATCCCGCAATTTCTCATGCCCTTTGCGTAGTCACGAGAGGAGAGAAATTGGCTATACTCAATGATACAAACCGCAAACACAACGCAAAAAAATATTTTTCGGATGATCATCACACTTTCTCCGGGGAAAAGTTTGCATTGCCTATTTACTTCTTTCTCCTTATCGGAGCTAAGCATATCATATCTTATTTTTTACTCTGTCACGATTCCGATTCTAGAGAAATGTCACGCAGACTTGCTTTCCAAAGAAAATCCATATCTAGCGTGTCAACTATATCACCTACAAATACAAAATGCAAACATAAATCATACCTGGGAGATTTTGGAGTAAGTAAGCAGACCTGAAATCATTCGGATTGACAAGCGTGTACACTTAGGTATAGAGAAGGAAAAGGAAAGGTAAAAATGATATAAAAACTTGGACTACTTACAAGCATAAACCATGTATCGGCTTATCTCTCATCTTACAATGCGAGAAAAGCTTTCCGGAATGGTACTCTCTATTACATAATAACTTCCTTATTGTCTGGATAAGACTTGAGATATAATATTTACTAACACCGCATACTTGTGAAACAAAGTGAAAGTGAAATGGTGAAAGTATGATAATATTGCCTGAATATGTGGAATGGAAATAAGTCATTTGCGCAAACAATTATAATAATGAAAATACTAAACTGTTTTGAAGTGATTAATTCTTTCTCCAAAACAATATCACCCTCAAAAATATAAATCGAAAACACAGCGCTTGATTCCCCTATCCGTTCTTGCAGATAAAAGAGAGCAAGAAGAGCACAAAGGTTTTTTACACGAAGAAAGATGTTTGAGACACATCGTCTCAAAACCCCTTATCAAACATGGCGTTCGCCGCTGCGCGTATGATTAGAAATCCCATAAATGACCCAAAGAGACCGGCGGTGGTCCACTCGAGGAGACATTCGAAAGACGATCACTCCCGTTCGAAGAGTAAGGTACAGTGCATAAAACCTTTTTCCTACTTTGGCATATAAAACTATTTACTACTTCACTACTGCTCTAGTCTAATAAATCCACTACTACTTCTTAAAGTACACTTTGAAACAAGGTAGTTTTTAATGATATGATGCAATGACTCTTTTTATTACTACCACCACTACTACTATACTGTAGTTTTGTAATGAATAGAAACTTTTGATCAACATCTATTCAAACTAATATAATAATCATTTTAATTATCGCAGCCATTAAATAGATATATAAATTCTCAATAGATAGATTTTATTAGACTAGATTGTCTTGTTACTAACTACTAGTCACATTTCACGTAGTGATTGCATCTTGCACACCGGGACGTTTACTTCTTCTCGACTCTGACATAATAATATGAGATTTTAGAACTAGAATTTATAGAATTAGTTGATAACTTTTGTAAATTCCAGAAATAATTATGGTACGGCAAATGTAGTTTGGTTTCGAAACCCCATAATGTTTCCATCACCAGCAAGCAATCCTAAAAAATATCATGTTATTAGGAGAATTATTTGATAGTCATTCGCTTCATAAGTAAAGAGTTAAAAAATTTGAATCGTTTCATACCATTTGTGATTGAAAGTTTACTATGGATGAAGTAAATGCGACATTCTCTTTGTGGATAGAATATGAAACAACCAATTTATAAAATAGGCTAACATAAATTTATGCTAACAAAATTCCCATCAGTTTCACGAGACACAGCAGAGTAATTAATGTGAACTGTTCATGTAGATCAGTCTGATTTAGTTTTATGGTTACATTTGAAATTGTAAATCACATCGGGCTTGAATCATTCCCGCCCTGTGCCACCAGCGACATTAGTAAATGACTAAGGGGAATTGGGCCGAGCTGTTCCACAGTACGATTTTTTGTTGTTCCCTTAAGTTGTTGAAGCAAGGACACCACTTCAATTAATGATATGGAAAACCAATGCGCACAAAAGCAATTGCAAAGCTAACGGAAGAAGTATGCAACGGATCATTAGTAAAATGGAATGTTAACGGTTGGGAAAAATTGGAAAAAGTGAAATTGTATTAAGCAGAGTTTGAGCTGAGTTAGCGCACTACTGGATTGGCAGAACTGGATGAATTGAAGATTTGAGCTCCCTACGGTCACGTATGCATGTCATGGGTGACTGCACTACATCATTGTGAGAAGAGAGTCTTCCGGAATCCCAATTTCATACGTTTGATCTCCAACAATGTGTGCGATCTTAAAGTACTTGTCACTACAAGAGCAAGGATATCGAATAGATTATTCGCAGTCTGCTGAATACAACGATTTAAAAAGTTGAATTGCAATTTACTGGAGGGGATACGCCATTAGTCTTGTGTAAACTTTCGAGTGCTTTGCACAACACAATATTTTTAATCTCTGTGGAATTTTATACAAATGCGTTTTGTTGACGTTTACATTAGAGATGCATTGAGGGGATGTAGCATAAATTTTTATAGCTTTGAAACCATTTGTTTACGGTATAACCTGGCTTTAGGGAGTACTTTGCAGTCTTCTTTACCTTACCGACTATGTGCCCTGTATGGACTCATTAGTCAGGACGGTAAAAGAAATGATGTCCTCTTATTTTCTCGTAAAGCGTAAAAGTATAATTGGACTGCGACAATTTGTAACAAGTTGATACCAGTTTAATCACGATGATGAATGTATAACGCGAAAAATATTATTATGGATGTCTCCTTGCATAAGATGTAAAATTCAACCGAGTAGGAACACTTCATCATCTAATTTATGTAACTGCTGGTAATTATGTCACGTCAGCAAAATTTCTCAGGGTTCATCCCAACTACATTTATATTCTTTTATGTTCAAGCTATTAAGCAAGGTACATTCGACTCCCCAGGAATTTTTCCAACTCTTGTGGAAAAAGAAACTAGAGCAAAAACTGGAACTATCCTATAGTCTCCTCTCCCTATTGCTTTTCTCCTTGTAAGAAATTGTAGACTAGCACATTTTACTAGAGAGAAAAAACTGTGCTCCATTTCTTTTAGTGGAGAAATGGGAGCACAAATGTAAAATTGACGACAAGGGCAACTGCATACAACATTTATTTGGATTGGAGTCCCCAGAAAAATATTCCGTGTTTACCATCCATAATAGTTGCTTTTTTCTCACAATGCTTGCCTTTATTTATTTCATCCTCCGTCCCATGTCTCTTCCCCGTCTATATAAGATTAACTTATGTGTGTTCCTTTTTGGCGAGACGGTTGTTCTCCTTTTCTCACAGCCAAGTTCAACCCACAACGCTTTTTAAGAGAGTAATAGCAATAATAATATGAATACATTTTAGCTCACATACTTACCGTTTTTATACTTTCTTAAAGTATCCAGTTTATTCCATTTAGCTGATATAATGCTTGTATTAACACTGAAGCTAACAACGGGGAAAAGTACTTGTGTTCCGGGATATGTCATCTTGCTTTTAGTATGCCGTGACAGTTGTAAATGAAGCAGTTTCGCCCTTGCTCATTCCATTCTTTTTAGTGTGTCCCTTGAAAACAGGGAGGATGGCATATCAGAGCAATCAACATATAAAGTAGGGACTACTTTTCTTTAGTGGCAGTGGCATTCAAAATTAAGGAGGAACACCCGTCCCAGACTGCTGAACCGTCTTTCTCTTTTTATGACTTTATTCACTAGTGTAACTCCCATATCGAAAAATATTCATAGGATGATTCCCGTTTTGTGGGAAACAGTCTCTCTTCTATATTTCTAATCCATGCGGAAATATGTGTCTGCATTAAAAGATAAAAACAAGAAGAATGGAATATTATGGGTTTTAATATGCATGGATTTGAAACGTGCATAGAACAGCAGAAAAATAGTTTCTCTTGAAGTTGGACGTGGAAAGTAAAATGTGAGTGAATATTATACTAAGAGTATATAACAGGGGACTTTTCAGAGCATAAATTGTTGCAAATAAGATGTCGAACCATGTCTTAAAAATGTGTCCTTCAGTCCCAATAGTGATGTGGATTATGGATGATCAGGTCATTCAAGGGGGTTGTCTCTTGAAAGTAAAAGTGGGAAGAAGTGTCATAACAGCACTTAAATGGACGTACGAGTAGTAAAAAAGTCGTGGGATTGTAAAAGATGCAATATCTCACTTGTTTACATAAAAGCGGACAGTTTGGAAGGCGTATGGGAATAAAGGAAAAGAATTAAGAAAAAATGATAAGAATGGGTGGAAAGTTTGTGATCCTATAATTGACATATGAAGGAAAATTGAGCTTGAATCTTTAATAATATATTATATGTACTTTAGTTTTGAGATATTAGAAATATGTATTTACGAGCTGGAATTAAAATAACAGAACTTGGAAGCTCTTAATTGTAATATTGGAGATAGTGACATTTTACAGACATACAGATCGAATCAGGGTGTGTTGCTTACAGTAAATTGCATGCGTCAGAATTAGAATTGGTGTTAGAATTAGCACCTATCTTGATGGCAGTGCTATTTAACCTCTACTGCATAATATCATACGCGAAGCGCATAAACAAAGACAAATGAATTCGCTGCCAAGAAGCTTAATTATACCCCAATTAACAGCAATTCTAGTAAAATGAGATACTTATTCTAAAACCCTCACTTGCCGGACTGATGAACATGTTTTGTATCTAAATCATTAGTATTGCTAATTTCTATACTGTATTTTTAGTCAAAGCCGTCTTCCAAGTGTTCTTTTGTTGATATTCCCGATATAGAGTATTCGTGGAAAGACAATGTAAATGTCGTAATCTGCCATTTCATACCACTTGAAACGAAATCTAAGCAAAATTATATTTGTTCAGAACCCTTCATGTGATGACGATTCAAAACTTCTGGGAAATTAATCTAGTTTATCCTTGAACAATATTTTCTCGCCTTTGTTTTCCCCAATAAACGCAAGTCAATATGAAACACTTGTGTGTACTCCAGTCCTCGTTGAGATGAAGTGCTCCGAGCCACTTACCTATATTATTCTCACATCGTAATGCACGGAACATCTCTACTACTTTTCATAGTTAAACACGATATTTACTCTCCACAGGGACTACTTTCATATGTAATAGGGAAACGAGACTTTGCTGTCTACTCAAGCTGGATTTAATTTCATTTTAATGAGCAACATCATACATTTAGTTTACTTCACTTTTGGGATACTTATTACTTCCACTTTTTTCCGCAGTCAGAAACACGCGTCTCATTCTCGTGAGAATTCTCCCTCTGCAAAACAAAGATTAGATTTATGCACGTAGGCTACTAGCAAAGTACCTTGAATATACACATCTCTGTTAGTAGAATCCCATCAAATTGTTTTTTCGAGTGGAACTTGATAGGTGCCTTCATCTAAAACAATGTAGACAAGAGTTTGTTCTGAACTTGTAGGAAAATTGAAGACAGACATTGATAGAAGTGACATGAAGTGTGAGCAAGAGAAAGTAAAAGTGCCAAATAGCTCAGACATATATTATGCATATGCTATCTGGATGTAAATGACGGGGTATATGTGGTTGATGAAAAAATCATTCGTTTCGTTCAACCATAGCTATACACTTAATGGGACTTAAATACATAAGTATTTTATAGTTTAGTTGAAGGAGAAAATAAATGTATATTAAAAAGTTTATAGTAAGCGGATGCCAACGGGAGAAACATTTTTATACAAAGCATTTTTCTCTCTCTGTCTATCTCGCTCTTGGTGTTGATGTGGCTTCTTTGAGAAGAATGAGTTTCTACTTTTTTCATTCCAAGATTGGTTTTAATTTTCTCCGGGAGGATAGAGAGAAGAGGATGTAAACAAAGTTTTTTGTTTGGAAGATGAGAGAGCGGTATCTCTCGTTTTAAAAACTTTTTCAGATTCAAGCTTGTTCCTTTTTGCAATTTTTATATATTGTGAGTATGGAGAGAGAAAAAATGAATTAAAAAAGTCTTAAATTTCTTTCCTCTATTTTCTCATTAAAAGTATTCACGGTGTCGTAAGCAATTTTGAGATGATTTTTTTTTATATTTTGCTACTCATCCAATTTTTAAGCAAATTTCTAACAATTTAGCACTATAATGGAAAAAATGCTTTCAAGTATTGATGATAAGATGTTGCTATTTTTCAATTTTACACTTATTGCTTCCATTCGAAACTAGCTGAGCAGTAAATAAGACGAAGTTTGCAACACTTTCTTCGCATAAGTAATAATTTATAAAATTCTAATTGGTTCTTCTTTTCCAATCTCGAAGCCTTAATGTTATAGAAGCAATTTGGTATAGATAAATACGTATCTTGTAAATCCCACTATTTATATTCAGATACAAACCAATTCTAGATTCTACTCCCACACGTTCTTCGAAAATGTTGCATCATCCTCCCTCACTTTAAGCAGAAGTGTAACCTCCCGCAGATTAATCTTCACCGCCCGAAAATGTTTGAAAGCTTTCCTTAGTTTTCCTAGTTGATTTTTCACATCCATGTTCACAGAAACTTAAGATTTGGAAGTTTCATCATAGTCCCATAGCGTTTGTCTTTTCTCATTTGAGGAGAAGATTGGAAGAGTTTTTTTTGGGAAAAGTGCACACATGGGGGAAATCCAGTGTGAGATAAGTGTCTACTTAAGGAGGAGAATGTGAGTGTTGCTTCAGTTAAGATGATTCAGGAGTTCGTGAGAAGAGACGCAGATGTCGGTATTATTATTGGAATTTTTGGTGACACTCTGCTCCCTTATAATGTGTCCAATCCATTCATAAAGTGGTGGAGGAAACAAAAAGCGAGTGAAATATCAAAGTCCTCGGGCTGAACAAACAACACTTCATTTATAAGCTCCTGGGATTTATGTAAATATGCAAGGGTTCTGTCAAAAAAATCAATAAAATTGAAGGCTTTCATTTGTCGTTGCGTAATAGGAGATGACAAACTAAGCTATAACTTAAACATCTCATGAAAATCCGTAAATGTTTACAGAAAGATGTCTTTGTCACAACTAGAAGGGTACCGCATTAAAATATTTGGAAAACTTACAATTAGAAGAGGTCATTTTGGTATCCTTGATGTTCAAATCGATAGTGTAATTACACTTTTATTAATCTTTTCTGAAGAGTATTGTAAATACAGACAGTTTTGATGAGAACAACTTTATTTTCCGCCAACACAAGTGAAAGTCTGCATGAGACGAGTACCGGTGTATCTCACCTTTCATTAGTGGAGCACGAACTAGTTCTAATGATAAGGATTTGCGTGATAAGAAACTACTTTCACTTTGAGAAATGGAGAAAGTGGAAAAACAGAAAACTACTAGTAAAGCGTTTTTAATAAGTATACTTATGTTTTGCCACTTGAGTACAGGTCTACTCGAAGAAAACATCTCATTCGTAAAAAATCTTCATATGTTTATGGAATTCGCTTACCTAAATATCCGATTTCATTTCAATACTTGTTCGGAGTAAACGGGTTTCTTAGTATTATTTTTCTCGACATGTCAGCGCTACTCCCCATCATCCTTCGTCCGGGTACTTGTGAAAGGCGAAACAGTTTCAAGTGAGATTTCCATCTTGGCTATTCCTAAAACTGTTTTTCTTTCAACGAAATGAGATCGTTATCAACACTGACATAGAGAGTCGACTACCTTTTATTTATGGATCTTGGAAATGGATATTGCAGATACATTTGTAACATCTCATTCGTAAAAAATCTTCAAATGTTTATGGAATATGGAATACTTATAATATCCGATTTCATTTCAATACTTGTTCGTAGTAAACGGGTTTCTTAGTATTATTTTTCTCGACATGTCAGCGCTACTCACCATCATCTTTCGTCCGGGTACTTGTGAAAGGCGAAACAGCTTCAAGTAAGATCTCCATCTTGGCTATTCCTAAAAACTGTTTTTCTTTCAACGAAATGAGATCGTTATCAACACTGACATAGAGAGTCGACTACCTTTTATTTATGGATCTTTCAAAACCGGCATTGGCTACAAAAGGCTTCGCAGTATTTTGTAATAACTTCGATATTCTTTGAGATTATGAACTCAAACCAATCCATTTTATAATAATATTGAGTAGCATAACGCAAACAAGATAGAATATTATTTATGTGAACGTTTCTACTCGTGCATTCCAAATGTATCGGCAATATCCATTTCCAAGATCCATTTCCAAATTTGAAAAGAAATTGGGCCAAGTAGACCAGACTTATTCTTATCGCATGATCCTCAAAAATAATGATTAAAGACTATTGACATGGAACATCTTCCTTTAATACAAATATTCCCATTTCGATCAAAATACATAATGTACAAAGTTCACTCTGAAAAAATATGGCAAAGCAAATACTCTTATCGATTAAATGCACTCTCTCTCCTTCGTAAAGAAAATATTATCTTGATATTCTTTTGAGAGATACGAAAGGTGAAGAAAACCGTTTCAATTGCAAATATCGGCCATTTTTTGCTGCACAGGATGTGCAGCCAGGAGCCCCCGGCTCCGAATAATTGTAAGGCATTATGCGGATAAAAGGATTCGAAAGCAATATGAGCCTCGTATTATCCAAGCCTAATGGAAAGGTTCACGATGGAGAAGCTGATGATAGAAATCTCATTTTTATATAATGTAACAATTGACGAATTGTGCAATAAAGCATAAGATACAATTTTCATGAAGGAAATGGTACTGAATTAGTGGAGCATGGATGGAGACGGCGCTCACATTTTGAAGAGATGCCTCAAAAAGTTGCCTTATTACAATGATAAAACTATTTCACCATATACTTTCCTAAAAAGGGTAATATTCACGAGGCTTAACTAACCGAAACATGGGAGGAAAGGGTATTGGGAAAAATGCTTAGAAAAAATATTTTTGCATCGTCATCATAAATATATGAAGATGTGAACATCATCACTTCATCTTACCCGACTGAGGTTGACTTATTTTCTATAGAAAATAAAACTCTTTCTCTAGTCTCTTTCTCGAGCTTCCATATTACTTTTTTCCATTATCTATCCAGACACATCACTAAAAGTTTTCAATTCCACAGGAGACGAAGGATACGAGAGGAAAAAATAATGGGGAGTGCATCGAGCAACATCATTATTGCTTTTGTATAACCTTCCATGTAGAAATATTAATGTAAAGAGGAAAATATGACAAGAATAAGAGGAGAGAGCATGTCACCCTCATCATCCTTATTGTCAGTATTCTTCTTGGATGATGAAAATATTTTCTTTTCCCGAAGTGATATATCAACGGAAATCATTTTTCCCATTTCCATTTTGTCACATCTTTCCTCTTCCTTTTTCTCAAAGTGGGTTCGATTTGGAAACCCTAGAGTGACATGTTTTTTGCTACAAGGTCGCAATTTTGGGTAAACAAGAGAAAAAAAAGCTGATTATTATACATCGTGATGACCTATTTTCTATTGATAAATATGCCGGGTTGTTAGCTTTGCTAATGAATGATGAAAATGGGAAGCTGTTGGGAGATGAAAAATAATACTTTTATGTGTGTTCGTTATATCGTTATACATAAGCTTGTTTATAGAAACTGTCAACATGATGAACGCTCATTTTCTCATTAATTGTTCTGTTCTGACATGTGATATTTGTTAGGTTGGGTATGGCTCGATTTTATAGCAAAACATTAAGTTTCAATCCCTTTGCAGTAGTTTGGTATACACTACGTGTAGTGTACAGCATCAGACTTGCCATTGGAAAGGAAAAGTTTGTTTTAAAATTTCTGTGTAGAAATCAATTAGTTTTGTGACTAGCAATTTTAATCGATTTCATATCAAATAAGTTGTTAGTCCCTTCAGCGGTTATGGTATAAGAGCATTTTGTAATGAGCTTCTTTTCTTTAAACATATTGAATGGACATATCGTTAGTTTTAACGAAGGAAAACAGAATAAACATAATACTAAAAAAAACGATCGAGAAAACTAGCAAGTCATTTTTATAAAATATTGTTCGATGCATTAACTAATGCAAACAATTTAAAGGACTAATGCAAATATATAACTAATCAGCAATTTTGTTTGTGGTTTGTTAGTAATTTAAATAGTGTAGGGACATGAAATATTACTCGTAAACCGGAAGGTGCATTAAAACTTGACGGTGAAAGTTTGTTTTTTACATTTAGGATTTCCGTTTTTCGCTTCCCTGCTAGTGCAAAGGTTTTAGCTGTTTTAATTGCTGAATATGCAAATCAGCATTGAAGGCTTTAACAAACAAGCAGGAAGGAAAATGTTCTGGAAATGACAGAGTATTTGCGTTTCTGTTAAAGCGTAAGTGTAAACTGTGTGTGGACATTTCTCTGTTTTCATCTGAAAATGAAGTAAAGAGGTTCTTCTTTGACACTGTTTTCATTCAACACCACAAGGTTCGTCTAACAATAGTTTTCATGAAAATTCTAAAATGCTCTTTCTAATGTAAATAATGGTTAGATAATGGCTTCCTTAAAAGAAAGCTTCTATATCGAGTTCGATAATGGAAAGTCTTTGTTTTTCTTAACTGAAGGGGATAGTGAAAGCAGGCATTTAAATACTGCTGTAAACTAAACCATTAAGTGGTATATGGAGCGCTTTAAAATGCGTCACAAATAAGCAATTAAGGAATTCTTCTTGAATATAAAATGGGTATTTCTGACCTCAATTGTGATTGTACCCAATTAAAATACTTTTGAAGTGTTGTGGCCGAGAGGATTTGAGAGGAAACATTTGATATTTGAATACAATTTGAGGTTTTTGGCTTAAAAGTCAATACTAGCCCACTCCCTAAATACAAATATTCTCGCATTTGATCTCCTTTCCATGAATTCTTTCAAAGGCCACAACAACCACAGGAATTGCGAGAACGACTCTACAACTGTAAAGCTTTCACCACCTACACCATTCCTAAATGATTATCTTTGTTGTCGGAAGTAATTCGCGGTGGTATCCGCCCAGAGACAAAAACCGCTCAGGGAAACTTCCGCCCGGGGAAAGGTCCGCCCCAGTAACTTGAGCCCAGCTAACTTGCGCCCGAGTAACATCCGCCCTGGAAACTTCCGCCCGCGTAATAAGTTCAATTCATTCTTTCAAATTAAAAATTCAAAGATAAAATATAGTCTAAAAATACAGTCAATTATCATTTTTTGTGATTATCTTCGTTATTTTCAATTTTCTATGTATTATCTAATAAAATTATACATCAATAATTACAAAAAATGATAATTGACTTACTACTCGGGCGCAAGTTTCCTGGGCGGATGTTACTCGGGCGCAAGGTAGCTGGGCTCAAGTTACTGGGGCGGATCTTTCCCCGGGCGGAAGTTTCCCTGAGCGGTTTTTTTCTCTGGATACCGGTGGATATACTGCTCCCTTGTTGATACTGTTGTGGCGTCACCACCTACAAGAAGATCATAACAAGTCTGGAAGATTGTGGGAGCCGGGGTGCTAAAAGTTTTGGGGTTTTAGAAGAGAAGTGGAAAGTAGAGAAGTTGAAAGGCTTGAGGCAATATCGATGTGCGTGTATGGTCAACTATGACAAAATTGACAGGTGATAGCGAAAAAATGTTTAATAAAGTAAAGTGAGATTTATACGCCGGTAGTTATGAATTTATCACATATTAGGTATCGCTAATGAACAGGTTTCTCACACCGTTTTTAGTGATAATTTTTACTAAACATATCGTAGCTCATGATTCATGAGTCATGAAGATTCAATTAATTAAGTTCAAACTTTTCACACGATTAACAACAGTGACATATTATCGCTCCGCATGGCTCCTCGTATTTTCGCATGGCTCCGATTTTCAATGGGACACTTATCATACGAAATCCCTTGTCGCCCCTGCCGATCCAAAACTTTCTCTTCCCACAACATCCATAATGCAGTGGGTTTAAAAGACAAGTGGTGTAAGTAGCCTAGAGCGAAATTATAATATTTCCTTTATACTCTCACCACCCATACCACAACTGTCTTGTGCATTCATGCAAGTTCAACTTGTGAAAACTTGAATAAAGTAGGTTGACTGTGAGCACAGGAAAGAGACGGAAAGTCTCTGACTCGTCAGAGCCTATAGTGGCTTCTGCGGCTCTTGTTTACCACTAAGGAAATGAAAGTTTATAAAGTTTACGGCAGCCGTTTAACAAAAATAAAATGTGTAAAATGGACCAAAAACTACCTACCTAAAATTTTCTCTTAAAAAAATCTGCAGTTTCACCGAGCCACGCAAAAGGAAGTGGTTGGCTTCGGTCTCAAGCCTTTTTACGAATTCTTATCTGCTCCTCCTTCTCATTCCGTGTGCCTGTTGTGGTTTCGTTTAGAAACTGAAGAAAGTCTAGCATGCGAAATTTAAATGATTGAATTTATACTTTAGTGCTAAAGCTAACTCGAGCTTACAACTCGACTAAATCCTTACTCAGCAAAATTCAGAGCTGGTCCGTTCCGCTGCGGTAAAAATGGAGATGGGAATAGTAGAAAAAGCACAAGAAAAAATGGGACAGTTGAACAGTCTTTTAATTAAAACGTTTTTCTTCCTCACACTTTTCCAAGTTCATTCACTCTCGATTTCCCTCCTTCCTTAAATCCCGTTTGGCTAACGACTTCTGCTATACGAATATATCAGGATGTGATAAGGATACAGCTTGCTAATGAAGATGAAACTCATCACGAGCCATTTAGCTAGTCCAAATCCTTTTAGAAAAAGCCAGAATAATCCTTAAAACAATAGTGCGATATTGGATATTTGTAATGTGCAAAGAAATCAAGCAAAATGCTATTTCGCAACTCGCAGAAAAAGTGTGCAGTTATACAATTTACTTTATATTTTTGCAAGCGCTGCATGATATCTTTTCACAGAATGCGACTACCCCACAGGAGTGCTATATGTATGCAAACCTCAACAAAAATTTGTTGTAGATTAGTAAGCGAAAAATGGTGAAGATTCCCGTGAAGCCATTTTCTCTTTTTTATATTCCCCTGTCGCAGATTTTCCCCTAACAAAAATTTATTTGCAGTTGTCAGCCATCCCCATTGCAGATAAGTTAAGAGTTGGGTTACTTATGCACTGGCTCTACACACCTATTTAATACACAGGGAGAAAGTAATGGATTTCCCTGAAAGTCGTTTCTCGGATATATAATTCGAAGATGAAAAAATGGAGTTGGCAAGCGGATGAGAAAAGACAAGAAAGTAACTAGCTAGTTAATGGAATCATCGTGATCTTGTTCATTGCAATCTTTGCGGAATTCCCTTCACCTTCTGAAGGAAAGGAGTTCACTCACACTGGAATTTTCTTTGCTTATTGCTGTTGAAGATTTTACCGAAAGAAATTTTTAGCAGATGATGTTTTTTTTTTCATGGGGAATGCCAAGCATAAAAAATTGTTTTGATAGGAGTTGAGTGCATTCCATTTACTTGATACTCTGACCCGATTTCCCTACTATTAAAATCAAGGACTATCTTATATGAGTGGGGTATAAA
>JAHZMU010000136.1:0-19250 GCA_027743725.1 Rambutsinella grinnellia | reverse complement strand
TAAAAATTTATTTCTCTTACGAGTCCTCTCTTTTTAGAGGCAGAGGTCAGTCGTTTCAGTTTACGGCAACAACTTCCGCAAAAAGCTCAACGGTGCATTTTAATGTTTACAACGTATGTAGAGGAACATAAATAGACGGGCATTTTAGGCATAAACATTTATACGAATGCACTGCAGCACAATAGTATACAGAATAATACTTGCATCCGCAAAAAAATCGCCAGTAATGCATCGTCAATCGTATGAACCGAAATACAAAAATAACTCAGCCATAGCGAATTCATACCAGTTCAAACAGTAATAGCTCTCGCCACACGTAGAAAAATTTTCCCTTTTTTCCTTCTCATTTACCGATTTATATATAATAGCTCAGACTATTTTTTCAGAGCCGGACTAAGAAAAGTCGGAATGTGTGGTGAAAAACGTGTATAATTACATGGTTTGAAATCAATGAAGAGTCGAAATGCCGGATGGGCTCTACAACAAATACTTCTAGAACTGATGGTGAAAACTTGCAATTATTATTATTAGCATCGGGCATCGGGCCCTACACAAACGATTGTAATCCGATCCGCCTTGTTTCGTAACTGAATTTTCGAGATTTTTTTCTCGATCAAGAAGAGTATATATTTTGGTAAAAGTGGTACATGCAGTTCATGTCTTGTTGAGTCAAATAAGCGTGAATAAGAAACGGATCCGATAAGATCGCAAAATTAGAGTGATTTCTACCACCATTTCGTGATTTATAGCTAATTCAAATAGGGAAGAGGATTAACAGGAAGTTTTAAAAAATGAAATTGAAAGGGTTACCTGTTCCTTATCAATACCTGGGATTTATGATGACTCAAGCTGAACTAAATGGGGATTGTTTCATGTCATAACCATCTTGTTATGATATAATGCAGAGGAGCTCTATAATCTTCATCTAGAAAATTACGAAATCAGTCGACAACCTCAAATATTTCCGGAAACTTGTGGGTTGTTGTTCCTTCTCTAACCTTTCTTTATGATCGTATCAAAATGGAAACGTATTTTTATTATGTCTTTGCAACACGAATATTCGAATCATCATAAATCTTGAACCGAGAAGGGGCTGAAACTGTTGGTGAAGTGTAACAGTAATTATTTAAAACAATTTTTTTCTAATTTTCCACACAATAGGGTTAATTTCGGTTATATCCTTTAACCTTTTACCTATCCGCAGAAATGTTAGATTCAATTTTTACACAATTCGTCTCCGCCCTAGCAATTTACCATGCTCGTTTTAGCTTACAGAATGCCATCTCAAAGCAATAACTTTGCGGTACCTCTGCCAAAACCTTGTAAGATGATATGAGCCATTTTTCTTATATTTTTATTAAAGCTATTCAAAATAATTCCCTTCCTTCCTCTTTGTCTTCATGACTTTTTTTACAAGTCAAAGTCAAGATTGCTCCGCATTTTTCTTGAATCTACTAATTACTGGTTACAGCTTCTCAATTATACGAGGCGAATCTTAAGGAAGAAAATGTCTAAATGTTAATCAAAAAAGCCTCAAACTTCAATGTAAGTGGAGTAATTAAGTACAATTAATTCACAACTTTTCTACACAAACGTGAATTTTTCTGAAGGTAAAAGTTTGGGTGTGAAGACTGAAGAAGTATTACCTCTTATGCATGCAAATTATTAAATTTCAGAGTAAAGTGGGAGTAATTAATGGCATATAAAAACTAATTCATTTCAAGATTTCAAGTTCCGCTTTGATCTTAAATTGCTCCTTCCAACCAATTTCCATTAAAGTTAAATATTTTTTATATTCCAAAACATCTTAGCCTTCTCTGTCACATTCTTAATGGAATGACATACTGTTCACTCCCCCAATCACAATTTCCTTGAGATGAGGTATTCAGCAGTTTAAATTTGTTAAACGCTCAGTGCTCAACATACTCGAGCAAAGTAACACTATCGCCTATTGACAATTATTTCCGATTGCTCCAATCAATAGCTTGATCCTGTCATGCCTCTAAATCAGGGTGGCACTGAACATGGGAGTGGAATGTAAATAAAAATATGAACTTGTAAATCCNCTTTGTCAAGCTCGTATAATTCTTCCATGCATCACTACAATTTTTTCCTCCCCTGAACAAACTCGTCGCATTCAAGTGCCAAATAATTCAGTTTAATCTGCTCACCGCAGTAAATGTAAATCTTCAATCTACATAGTTTAACTATGACCTTGCATTCTATTCATGAATATGGATTGTATCAAAAAATCAAAGTTCATTATTAATGCATATGACATAATCAATGCAACATTAAAAGCGGGATCGCTTTAGGGCGAAAAGAACTAGAAACTGTTAATTTCAGCCTATCACATATCCACATCCTTTTTCTCATGGACAAATATTAAAAATACACATGTTTTATAAGACCTCAGTCATTTTATTATTACTTGAGTTACACTCAAGTCTCAAAACTCAATAAATCAGCCAATTGATCTCAGCCACACACCAAAACAACCCATATCTTTTTTAGTTTCCTTTTAAAGGTGTACAAAATATTACACAAGTGGCGATAGCCTTCTCCCTTTCTTTCTCTTCTTTACTCATTCATAATGCAAATGATAATAATCCATTCAACACAATAACAACAGCGAAAATGTATTGATTATTGCCAATAAAAGAATGCACTTTGAAGACAGGAGAATCGCCTTTTGTTCCCTTCATAAATCACTGACTTGTTAGTCATGTGTAGTCTAGTGGCAGGGATTCTGTACTCCCCACACCAGAGTCTAATGAGACCCTAAATATCTTCATAATCATCAACAGTGATAAATTAGAAATGAGATGAAGGAGCCCATTATAATTTCTTTTTTCTAGTGTAACATCACCATTTTTATTTATCACCACCATCTCATATTATATACCCAATGACTTTGTTCATTCTTACAAACTTTTTTTTGGGTGTTGTCCGGTTGTCCCACACACGAATTTCAGTTTCAATATAACACCTCATGCATTACAAACACAGTTTTGCGTGCCTTTTCTCTACGCACTGTGTCCTTTAAAATAATTTTTGTGTCTAAGAGTCCCCGGACGAAGCTTTACAGAAAAAAATGTGAGCCCATTCCCGCTGCTCACTACTATATCAGTAGTATCCATCAATTATTAGTTACAAATGAAGGCATGGCTCTGGCATGACACACAGACCAATTCAACAATCTTCCTTTTGAGCAAGAGAATTGGAGGTGAGGTGAGATAATTGCAAATTGACAGTAATCAAATTCTTCTTCGACTGACAATATTGTCACTATTATTATCATGCTTATTATTACGGAACAATGAGACTACACCGAAAGTAGCTTTTCAAAATATTCAATGCCCNCATTCCCGCTGCTCACTACTATATCAGTAGTATCCATCAATTATTAGTTACAAATGAAGGCATGGCTCTGGCATGACACACAGACCAATTCAACAATCTTCCTTTTGAGCAAGAGAATTGGAGGTGAGGTGAGATAATTGCAAATTGACAGTAATCAAATTCTTCTTCGACTGACAATATTGTCACTATTATTATCATGCTTATTATTACGGAACAATGAGACTACACCGAAAGTAGCTTTTCAAAATATTCAATGCCCATTCTCTCTTCGAGAGATTCAAGTTTAACACGTGATAAAATATTTCATATGTCACCTCGCACCACGATGATAAAAAACGCAATAGGTTAAATTTGCAAATTTTACATAATAACCTAAAGCCTAACAGGTTTTCAGAGCTTTTATCATAGCCATAATCATCATCACTCCATTACGTTCAAGAATTTCAAAGGGAGGGACAGACACAAATAGGTATGCAAAGTAGGTATTATAAAATACCAAACTGGGTCAGTTCCGATTCCAATCTGCTTTATATTCACGATTTTTATCACTCCATTTCTTTTCTTGTCCCTTATATAATCACTACTTAAAAATTCCTCTCCGCTGTGAGAGAGGGGATGGATCGTGTCGAGAAAAAATTTGAACTTGCCTAATTATTTTGCCAACTCCTCCTGTCTTATCTCTTTCCTATTCAAAAACAACTCTTACTAAGCCAATGACAGATTTACGCATTATTCTCCCCTGGGCATATCATGGCCTAGGTAAGAGAAGCTGACAGTGGCAAATTATTTCTGCACTTCAAAATAACATTCCAAAAGAAATGGACAATATGATCTCTTTTATAATTACTTCTCTTAATATGACATATGAGCAGAGTAACAAATTCCAAAATATTTACGAATAACAATATCTCAATGCTAAATGATGTGCAGATTATTTAATAAGAGAGTTGAGCCTTTGGCCTAATAAGCAAAACAAAGAAAGTAATGAGATCGACTCTGTTGACAGCAATAATTAACAATACTAATAATTTCTTTTGTCATTCAAGGGTCACCTCTTGGTCATTTGTTTACACTCTTAATAAATATGATTAATAAACCTTGAGACTAAACTTGAGCTAAGCCAATAAGCCAAAGATAAATTGATGATCCTATTGTTAATAAGCAATTAAGGGCCAAGAAAAGATATTCCTCCCAAGATAAAACGACACCTTACTCTCTCAGGGACACAGCAATCACACACTTGCCACTCAAAGTCCCCGTCAGTAATTACAAAGAGGAGGGATTCGATCCAATTTTTATATGTCAGTGTTGGTTAGGCAAGTGTGAGACAGTTTTTGTGATACTGCCGATATAAATTGCACGCCACAGTTCTAAACGAGTCGTGAAGGGCCTTGCCCAAAAAGAATTAACTTTATCATTCCCTCACGTACCTATTTACCTGAACTTTCGCTTTGTGATAATGAGGAAATCAGGAAATAATCTCTTTTCCCTTAAATTGTAAGATAAATATAATTATTGACAATTCAACTATAACCATCAAATAAATATGGTAGTAAGTAAAAGGCAGGAACTCTGTTTAAAAGTAGTAAAAAAGTCGCACCTAAAAAAATCGTGCAAATATCCTCAAAAGGGTTGGGCCATTAACGTCCAACTCGCGAATTTAGATCGTTTAAAAAAAGAGGGAATTCATAAATATTTTTATCATCAACGTAGTAAATGACGTCTCGAAATTACCTGGTGTCGCGCAGACCACCTCCGGTGAGAATAACAGTGAATAGCCAGAAAATTTCCCTTGCACCCACACGACCCACGACCACTTTCCCATTAACTATGGTTTAATATCTGAAGCATAGGATATTTCAAGAATATCATTAATTTAAATCATAGCTTGTATGAAAAAATCTCTTTTGCATAAATTCTTTATCTAAATCTAAAGAAAAGTAACAACTTCTTCGAAAAATCGCAGGTTTGCACATATGTCATCACCACTGTCACTCGTATAATCCATTACATCTAACAGTAAAATAACCCAAGTACTACTTAAGATTTGCGTCAAAACTCGGATTTACACAGTAATTGAGCCCCCCATAAGTAGTCATCATCCCTACCGATCTTTTTAACTACCATATGCGATTAAAATTTCAATTTTGACTGTTGAAAGGACAAAGAAGATCCAAATTCCACTTGAGGTTTTAGCGGATTTAAAAAGGGTTACGAACGGTGTGGTTTTTATTCCATACAAATAAGAACAAAAAGTGTCTGATTACTCTCTATACATTTCAAATTACTTTTTCCGTAAAAAATACAGCAGCGCCTAGGATTTATCCTATCATTATTCTTTTTATATCATCAACCACATAAACTACGAAAATAACAGTGAAATACTTGATGAAAGTAAGAAAGAAACATGAAAGAAATGACAGATTTTTTCTTTTCTTCTACCGGTACTTGTTACTTCAAGTGCCATATTGTTAGCAGATATTTTCGCAACTGATGATTTACATCTCTTACTTTCTAAGCAAATCCCAAAAGCAAAAATCAACCTCGTAAAGATTACACTAGAAAATCAGATCAGAGTCCCAATCATAAAAAGTATGTCTAAAGGAAAAATCCACTAACAAACTAGGTTCTATTTGTATTACTGCCTCAGGTATTTTTCATTAACATGTTCATGAGAAATACCTACGTGCTCTGTCTTCTGCATAGTCTTCCCCATTTCACCACAAAACTCACTCAAAGTCAGCGCAGACAATAATCCTTAATCCGTATTAAATTATTATTCCATTTTCCGTAAAATTGTGCGGCGGCAATTTCTTGAGCAAATCTTTGTACTTTAAAATCTCTTTTGTACTTTCCAATTGTCCTCATTTTTCGAAAGTAACAATTATGATATGCAACACTTCATGTCAAATCCTTACTATGAATCTTAATATTACAATTGCATTTTTATGAGAGATGCTTTATATAAAATCTTGAGTGATAAAAGCTCCAAAAACACAATACGTTATGCACTTTTTTATGCATCTGTATAATTATTCATCTCGTTTTCCTTTCAGCAAAGTCCACTAACAATACTTGAAATCTATTTGAAATTAAAATGATACTTTTAACTCTCAAATTACCGACAAGAATTTTACTCTTTTGCAAAAAGCGAAATGCTAATAATAATTACAATAATTATTTTTAGGGATGGAGATTTCAAAGAGAGAGAGTGAAATGCAAATAGTGCGAGAGCATAATATTAGTTATGCCCATTTTTTTAGGTGTAGTGTAGCAAAATATTTAAGGAATAGAAATAACTTTTTAATCTTTGAATCTACTTTCATGAAGTCTCTCACATTTATTTAATGATTTCGAGGAAACTGACCACTCATGACAAATTCCTCTGCATGGTCTAAACTGATTTAGCAATAATTAGCCTTTTAGGGCACAAAAACGTTTACAAGTGTTACACTTGATTGTCATCAGTGTGCGATATGCAACGGGATAGATAAAAAAGTGTTTTCATATTTTCCCCAAATCACACTAAAGTACAGTAACATTAGCCATTACTGACCGATATGGCCATTTTCAGAAATGTGCATGCGAAAATGCCTACTCGATTGTGGCGAGCGTGTGTGCCAAGCAAATTAAACCGTTCCACACTCAATGCGTTCCGCCTCTTTGTCACTGGTTGACTGATCAAAAACTCTTTTCAAACTTATTTCATGAACAATACTCTACATTCTACTAGTTTTTAAACTTAAAAAAAGAAGGAGACACTTAAGACGTAAGCGGAGAAACGGCATCCTATTCAAGACCACAAAAACCACACCTTGACATGCAATAGAATAGCTTGTAATCTTTCAGTATCACTTTTAATGTCAACTCCGGTGACACAAATGTGTCATCATTAAAACCATTAGGGAAATTAGTCAGATTTGGAGTAAAAAAGATGAGTTGTAGACGTATGCAAAATTATCTACCTTGAAATACGAGGAGACAATAGCCTATCAAAACATTTCAAGAGCAGTTTTGACATGTACCTAAATGCACGTGCTTATTTCTTATTTTTTGCAGGAATCGCATAAAAGAGTAAAGCTGATTTATCACAAAATGGAGAAGCGAGAAGATTTATATAATTTGAGACCCCCACCTAATTCCAGGAGATTGATAAAAATGAAGTCCCTCATCTTATGTACAATACTATGCTTCCTTCCAATGTCAAATGCTGGAAGCCCCGGCACAGAAGTCAACTGCCCGTGGTATAACGATGATAACATATTAGAAGAACTGAAAACTGGTTGCGTATGTGCGAAAAACCCACCCACGAGTAATCAGTTGAGTGTTCAGTGCCATGAAGTTGACGGTCATCAGTTAACAGGATTGCTTATGGAGACTGTGTCCAAACAGGGCATTTCCATTGGCCTTTTATATTTAAATGCAAGTTTTATAACAAATGATAAAGGGCAGATTCCGGAGAAAGTGTTCCAGCGATTGAAACTGGTTAGTCAATGGCAAAGCAAAACATTATGAAACTCCAAATGGCACAAGATTTAATCCATGATTTTATTAAAACAGGTCAGCCTCCAATTATCTAACTGTATGATCCAATCCGTCCACCCCAACGCTTTCCGAGGTTTAGAAGGAACCCTTAAACACTTGAGCTTAACCCAAAACCTACTAGAGAAAGTTCCAACCCCGACAATCTCTTATTTGACTAATTTGCTACTTTTGGATCTAAGTTTTAATAAAATCCAGAGAGTGGAAGCAAAAGCCTTTCAAAATCTCAATAAGCTGAGTACACTAAAACTCAACGATAATAGTTTGGAATTGGACCAACTTGCTTTTACAGGACTGGAGAAAACATTAAAGAACTTAAACCTGAAAGGTAACCCTTCCTACTCGATTCAATAAATCAATTATGGCGTTTACTAAATCACAATAATTTTTCCAGCTACACGATTAAGTTCTGTTCCACCAGCAATTGCTAACTTGTCAACCTTAGCATTTCTCGACTTGGCTCAAAATCGTTTACGAGAACTAGAAAAGTATCAGTTTTCAAACTTGCACTCGTTGACAGCCCTCAACCTGGAAAGAAATCTTTTACAGAGCCTTCCCAACAGTGCCTTTTATGGAGTTAACGATACATTAAGTTCTCTAAGCCTTTTAAACAACTTGATTACATATTACCCCACAGGAGCATTGCGTACTTTAAGGGAACTGAGAGTAAGCACATTTAAAATTAAAGCCTAAATTAAAGCCTATCAAGTAACTCATATAAATATCATTTGTGTAGACCACTCAATTTCCAACAAATCAAAGCTGATGGTAAGACCACTTTTATAGCAAATTAAATGTTACAATTCACAGTAATATGTAAGAACATATTCTAAAATGATTAGATTTAGTTTGCCCCAAAAACGACACAATAATTAAGAGAGAAGGCTCCATCCCTCTTCCCAAGGAAGTAACCTTGCTCAGCATTGATACACCAATGGCCGTCCTCGAATTTGAGAATACCACCGGACGAGAAGAGCCCATAAGTGAAAGTACACCGAAAGAGGACACCACAGAAATTCCTGAGAAATCTAAAGCCCCTGTTACCGAATACCACAATCCAGTTCATAATACAAGTTCTCGCTTCAGATTCCGTCGGCCTCGACCCCGACCAAGAACCACAACTTCAAAACCAGTATTTATCTCATCCACTGAAAGATTCCTCAGCAATGAGAGGAGAGTCCCAAGTGGTCCAGAGAAGGAAGATAATCCTCCCGAATCAAATGAAAGTGGAGATATCAATAATGCCGAGGAACATAGCGAATCAAAAGAGAACATAAAATCTCTAGAAATTAATAAGGATGAAGTCAAACCCGAGCGTGAATACAGTTTTGATAGAACTGATGGAAAATTTGTTAAACCTCTGCCATCGCCAGAAGATATTAAACCTACAACATTGCCATTTTCGACAACAACGAGAAGATATCCACCAGCTTCACTCAAGACACTCCGTTCATTCCAACAGTCCAGTAGGGAAGGAGCTAACAGACTGCAAACTTCGACTCAAACATCCATTAGCGTCTCAACAATGACTTCTAGTTCAACCATGTCCAGTAGAGCAGATGAAGCAGTGAACGTTCCTCTCATAAGAGCAAAGCCACTTTCACCAATGTCAATCACACCAAAGCCAGTAATAATTAATAATCGTCAGCCTACAGTCGTGCGGAAAGTGTCAATTGATACGAAGGACTATGATGACTCAAAAATCCCTATAATCTCTGGAGTCGGTCCTACACGACAGAATTCAGAGGGTCACACAAATGTAGTCCAAATCACCAAAACACCACCAGGAAGTGTACAGACTCAAGGCGTTCTTGTAGTCCAGCCTTCTGGAATTCCATCGTCCCACAATAATCCTTCGATAGGAAGCCCGAGGTCACCTAGTTTGATATTTGCAGAGAAATCTGATATAATTTTGAGGGATATTCAGAGAACCGGTGATTCAATTATGCTACGATGGGAAAGCTTGAAACAGCTCGCGGGATACAGGATAATTTATAGGTTATTTGGAGAAGATTCTTTCCGACATGGACCTCCATTGGCCCCTACTGAACGGGAGTATAGGATTAAGCACGTCCCATTCAACGTAAGTTTCTAAATGACCTACAGTTTACTTCAAAATTTTGCTAACAATTGTCCTAAATTCTAGGAATGCGTTGTTGTGTGCGTCGTCCCTTATGATGAAATACTCTACAACGAAATCAACCCAAATGCAGGTTCCGTACCACCCGGAAGTCAATGCAGAGAACTAAAACCTTCTACTCCTTCAGTACTAATGAACCGTGATAGACTCTTGGACGGGGAATACTTCTTGCTGAAACGGCAGACATTTGATCCCAGTCTTTGATGAGGTTCATAGTGCCTTGTGTCATNCGTCGTCCCTTATGATGAAATACTCTACAACGAAATCAACCCAAATGCAGGTTCCGTACCACCCGGAAGTCAATGCAGAGAACTAAAACCTTCTACTCCTTCAGTACTAATGAACCACATGGATAAGATCACAATCGGGGCAAGTGCGGCTATCTGTGCAACTGTCATTATTGCCGTGTTACTATTTATAGCCATCACTAGAAGGACAAAGGGAAAACGTTCGCCATCAGCGTCGACGTTAGTTTCAAAGGTACGTTGGAATGAGGTAAAAATCAGCTAAATCTAACACTATAACATGACAAAAAGCAGCAATCTACAAAGCCTAATATCTTTATTCAGGTACCCCCAAGCCTCATGACACCATCCCCAGGACCTCAAGGCATGACACAAGGCACTATGAACCTCATCAAAGACTNGCCATCACTAGAAGGACGAAGGGAAAACGTTCGCCATCAGCGTCGACGTTAGTTTCAAAGGTACGTTGGAATGAGGTAAAAATCAGCTAAATCTAACACTATAACATGACAAAACAACAGCAATCTACAAGGGCAAATGTGTTTATACAGGTTCCACCATCCCTTATGACGCCATCCCCAGGACCTCAAGGCATGACACAAGGCACTATGAATCTCATCAAGGACTGGGATCAAATGTCTGCAGTTTCAGCAAGAAGTATTCCCCGTCCAAGAGTTTATCACGGCTCATTAGATCATTTGGCTGCTGGTACAGCTCACAGACAAAGTATGATTCTTGCACCAAGCCACCGCTCAATCCCTGACGGTCACTCAACCACACACCGAAGCTATCTTAGCTCCCATCACCACCACCATAACCACTCTATGCACGGATATGGCCACCACCACCCCAGGGAACATGGACACGGAGGTCATGGCCACGGGCATCAACACGCGCATTCCAGCCAAGCGGGATTCATGCACACTCAAGGTAGACCAGTGAGAGCCAGTATGATGTCAGTTAGGTCGTCACACGATATACATCACCCCAAACAACCATTCACCCACGGACCTCACACCCACAGCCATCGTCATTTCGAGCCAAACAAGAGAAAACGCGCGGGTAGGCCGAGTCAAAGTGAGTCTTTAAATACACTTAGCGGGTATGACACGCCAGATAACTGGACGGATCACGATATGGATGTTTATGTTGCCAGAAATCATGCGAGGCATGATCTGGTCCAGTTGTAGAAATTGTATAAGAGTTTACAAATTAAGTTAGAAAATTTCTAGATGAGTTTTAGATAAGTTTGAAGTCTATGATAGTTACGTTTAGAGACACTAAAATCACCAAATGTATAACAATGTACAGTTATTTAATGCAAACCTACTCCTGTTAGTTGTAATTTACAACTTGTAAAGAATTATGTCCATAATTGTAAAAAGTAATCTTGATAGTGTGCGATTAATGACCTAATTGTAGACCATATTGCTTTTAAGGTTAACTATAATTATACGATGTTGAGTTTTATGTCAATGTGAATAATGACTTAAGTGAAATAAAGCATTTAAATTATGTTATGCCCATGTATACTTTACTCACCCGCATATCAAGACGGGCTTTTCCAAGCGGTATCGTAACTCAAGAACAAATTCCGTCCACATATGGGCAACAGCAGGCGTTACTCCTGTTAGTTGTAATTTACAACTTGTAAAGAATTATGTCCATAATTGTAAAAAGTAATCTTGATAGTGTGCGATTAATGACCTAATTATAGACCATATTGCTTTTAAGGTTAACTATAAATATACGATGTTGAGTTTTATGTCAATGTGAATTATGACTTAAATGAAATAAAGCATTTAAATTATGTTATGCCCATTTATACTTTACTCACCCGCATATCAAGACGGGCTTTTCCAAGCGGTATCGTAACTCAAGAACAAATTCCGTCCACATATGGGCAACAGCAGGCGTGCCACCGTTGAGGTTAAGATGGCCGATTAAAACTGCTAGTCTCCACACTAAACTTCCGATGGGGGATGACTTGATTCCTTGCAAATTTTCCTATAAAAAATTAAACATTCAGAACTTTCATCGCTCACACTTTCATTTTTTAATGCATCCGCGTTTTGAAAATTGAGAATTTACCCAGAATAAAACATTCCTCTCTTTCTTAAAATCTGGAGCTCTTTCATACGAAGATGGATATGGATGCCTTGAATCTGGTTCCGCATCAGGAAATAGAAACTTTAAGGATACAGCTAACACATCAGGGTTTATAGGTGGCAATTCGGTGTAATTGGATGGGTTAAACAAAAGCCGCTTATGCGTATCAATGACAGTATTTATCGGTGCTAGCTGGGAAGTCACTGGATCTGCTGTTAGTCTATCCAAGGCTGAAATGTACTGCTCAGAATCTGTAAGGACAGGAGCAAATAAGTTAACTATTTTAGACCTATATTAATAAACGTTAGCAAGATTAATATAAGACTTACTTGTATCATCATTATCCTCAATACTTTTCCCAAGAATGTCTTTTATGGATATATTTTCCGTATTCAAATTCCATGCCCCTTCAACGACTTCAGCCAGGCGGAACTCGACATTAGTATCAGGTTTAAGGCTGAAATACCATTCAGGTGCATTTTCTGGCTCTAGATCAGTATAAGTCGAAGAATCCACAACAATGTCATCTGTCAAACTCGGCCATCCAACAACCAACTCCATTCCCAAGAAAGGATCATCCTTGGAGCCAAACGGAAGTACATTATTGTGGCTGCAGAATTCACTCCATTCATTTATAGGAAAGCGACTTCCTTCTTTTTCTTGGTCGCTGACAAGAGATCTCGGATTAACTTGCTCATCTTCATTAAGGGTCTTCAGTACTTCTAAAAGCTCAGGTGGATAACATTCGTAGGTAAAATCCTCGTGCCATGCATTCATGTTGTAGAAGAAGTGAGTTGTAATGATGATTGGTGCGCTAAGGGTTTGTCCAATTTTCGATTTGAAAACATCCAACAGTCCAGACAAGTATGTTTGAATTGGCACCGATTTAAGCCTTATCATTTGAAGAGCAGATCGAATTCCAGAACTTTCTGCAACTCCAAAATAATAGTTTTGGATCCACGGATGATATTGAACAAATACAGGAAAGTTGCTACAAGGGAAGGAAGACACAAAATTAGCATCCGCTTCATGAAAAGTTCACAACAATTTCAATCAAAACGTACCATGTTGTATTATTTAGCGCAATACAAGCCGAACTCAACAGTAACTTTAGCCTTGACTCCTTATGAACAGGTTCGGCAGACGAGGACGTTAAAACGGCGAACTCTTCAACGGAAAAGAATTCAGATACTGCGCAAGGTGAAGCTCGTGGAGGAAACTCTGGTTCTGATGACAAAATCCTCAATACGTGAGGCGGATATAATGGTGCATTATTCGCATCCAACGGTGTGTCCAACATGAAACCTTTCCCATTTTGATCATTCAAATCGTTTAAGCGTTTGTAATACGAGAAGGTGAATGGGAAATCTGAAATTTCGCATAGATTAATTTACTTAATTTAAGACCCTTTCTAGCAGAAAACAGATACACTTTTCCATTAACTAACTTACCAGAAAAAGTAACTTTTTCATGAAACACAACCCAATGATTCTTAACATCTTCTACTTCAATTGGTCTCGCCATCCATTCCGTTAAGAGTTGTTCCAGACGCGATGTAAACTGTTCCCAGTCTGACGCAGTTGTAAAATCTTCAAATTGATCATCCTGTCATGTTACAAATTCAACATGTTTTCATTTTTCAATTAAATTCACTTTAAAAGCATTTTTCGAAAGTGTCTTACGATATCCATGTCGTTGAGTGTTGAGTCGTTGAACACAAATCAAAGGTTAAAGGTGAATCCTTATTCTTGACACTCCTCCGTCTTCCCTCTTCATTAAGTTATTTAGTCGAAGCTATTAATTATAATTACTGAAAACTGATACTTAATCCTCACACAAATTCACTTATCATCCAAGACCCCAAGTCACTCTCATGAATGAACTATCAACTATTGTCAGTCGAAGGAACTTGAACCCTTCAATTCACTTATGACCTTTTAATTGAAAGGTTTAACAATCATCAGCAGATCAATCAATGACTACAAAATTACAAAGGATGTTGTCACTTTTACGAATGACGTGATGCGAGCCAGATGAAAACACAAACCAAACAGCTGGCCATAGCAGAGCAAGAACGAAATGCATTGTTTGTCTAGCACGATAGTGAGATGAGAAGAGACGCATTAATTTTTTATGGTTTTTGTGTGCTCTCTGCTATTTGTGATTTGTGTAATTATGAATGCTTTATGATTTTAGAGATGACAAATTAATAACGTAAAATTAATTGTGTCTTTTCCTGTAAATTGCATTTATTATAAAAGAACAGCAAGAATAAAAATGCTACATTTAGCTGCAGCAAAGCCATAAAATTCCTTAAATGATTTAAGTTAAATCATAACAATAAAAAGCATTTACGTAAATACTCCAAAAGTATATACATTTCTATTATAATTTTATAATTATAGGCATATTGGTGATAATCTATTAGTAGCAGTAGCAAATAAATACGAAAAATTAATAAAGAAAGTGTCTTTTTCTAAGTTATAGCTTAAAATATCCGTAATAATTACGAAGGGACTATTCAAGTGTTAAGAATTGACAATTCTGAATTGTAGTAAGTCCACTTTCCTCTATGTTATCATTTCAAAACTCACAACACTTTACAATATGACCAATGTCTTTCATATTTTATTTGGAACAAATGGGAGGGACTTAGCAAAATTAGCAGGGACTAAATTATAATAATTTATTTAATGTTGCTGGAATAACTAATGTTAAAGCAGCCGAAGATGACCAGTTACTGCGTCTACGTCGCTAACTGCACCAAAAATAGCAAGCACAGTTCGAGATCCTGCGGGAATCTGGGTGAGACCAGCGTCTTCAATGGCAGCAAATGGTAATCCAGCCTTTTCTGCTTTCACTGCTAGTTGATCAAACTCGGACGCGGTGTCACATTGGAGGACAATCTTTTTGGAGCTGGAAAAACAACGTAGAAGATATTTTAGACTTTGGTTTAATGGCCCAATTCCGTTGTTTAAACAAAAGCTTGAATTATTGCAAATATTGTATTACCCGTTTTCATTCCACTGAAGCAAGGAACCACCATAAATGTCTTGCCTCTGTACTAAATCCTGATACAACGCTATTGCACCATGACCAACCTGTGCTGCCATTTTACCAGGGGTCATATTTAAGGAAGAATTAACGACAAATATCATCTTAAATTCCTGAAACATTGAATCTCCTGCTGCACCCGCATCTAAGATATCTCCTTGTTCACGGTTTTCAAAAACCCAAGCTATGGCTGCTTCAACCGTTTCAGCTCCAGTTTGGCGGACAGCCTGAAAGATAGACATACAGATTCCCATAATTAAGTCACCAGTCACCAACCCGGGGTTGAACCATCAGCCATCCATACCAAAGAATACAAATTAGTTCTTACCAACTCAGCTTCCGGTCTCCCAATTCCCATTGTCACAAGGGATTCAATCATTTCCTTAGTTGCAGGCGCATTCATGTCAACTCCACCAACAGCACCTGCAGCCGCCGCAAAAGGTTGCTCTTGTCCATCTCCAACTCCCCTTTCAACTCCACTCATTATTCTACACTTTGGAAGCTCTAACGTCACTGTCTAAGGTCACTAGGTCACTTTAACCGTCACGAGGAGCGTGCTTCCTTCCCTCACTCAATTTCTAACTTACAATACCCAATTTGCAGCTAAACCTTCAGATAAGTCGAATGCCAAACGACAGACGAAATCCACCGAACCACAACGTCAAAATCACCACAACCAACGTCTTTCTAATTACAGATTCAATCCTAAATACTCTTCCTTCCTTTCACAAATAATATTTAAAGGCAGACTTCAAATTACGAACACCTGACACCCAACCCAACTCATCTGCAACACCGAAAATCTCTGAACTGGATTTTGCACAGATCTCTTTTCTCTCATCTCCCACCACACAGCTCATGCTCCAAAACAATCGCTGCTCGCTTTAAATATATTCATTTAATTTGTTCAAAACGCCCCTATTTTCAAGCGCGAAGGGCATAAAAGCAATGAACTCTTTCATCATTTCATCCTCCCTCATGATCATCTTCAATTGAATCGATCGGTTCTGGATATCGAGACACGGAAGTAAATTGTGAGTTAATTATCAGGGTAATTGCGGTGTGGATGTGAGGTTTAAGTCATTTTTGAATTGTTCTTGAAGTAAAAACGTAAATGTCACGTTTGCCGTTTCGGTTGCCGACTTTGGGTCCAATCGGAAAGACAAATATTGGCTGGTAAGTTCCAAAAGTGTTCGAAAATCTTTCAAGTTTTAATGCACTTTAAATGGAGTTTGCTCATTCATTTTCATTCTGTTCATGATTCTAGGGCTATCGTGACCTTCGTCGGGCTCTACAGTTTTGTTTTAGCCAAGAACCAGGTGGATAAGCAAAGATACGTGAATCTGAAGGCGAAGGAGCGGATGCTCAACTCGAACGTGGGTGAATACGAGGCAATAGGCACGAGAAAATTTACCAAGGGGGACACTAAGCTCGAATAAGGAAAGATGGCTAAACAAGCGGAAATGGACAAAATGAAGTTTGTTCAGGATCTGGAGGTGGAGATGATGAGTGACATGTACAACCGACTGATGACCGTCTGCCATGAGAAGTGCATAAGTTCCAAGTACACCGAACCGGATATATCAAAAGGGGAAGCAGTATGTTTGGATAGATGTGTGGCCAAATTTCTCGACATTCATGATCGTGTTGGGAGAAAGCTGACGCAGTTAACTATGCAAGATGAAGAAATGCTTAAGAAGATGCAGTCCTAGTAAAATCATTAAGTTTATTTTGATACTGTGTACAGTAGTCAGTTAAATTAGTCACGTTATAATTTCGTACATAGTAAAGAGTTTAAATTTAGTTTAAATGAGAGTTTAAAGCATTGATAGTTTATGCCAAATGTGTTGCAAATGCTGATTTTGGATGGTAATAAAAATGATGATGACGTGAAATAACTCTTAATTTGATTTTTATCTTATAAAGTAAGCAAGCTTAAATAGAGTTACTGTTATTTATTATCAATCGATGCACAACACACGACTTTACACTATAAACCATAAACTATGGAATTATGAATCGGAACTCAAAAATATCTAAAAACTGCCGAATTTTCCATTTGTTTTGTGTGTCCCAAATGTACACAGTAAAAATAGTACTCAATGAGTAAACTAATAAATCAGCAATATTAATTAAATATACAAAATCAATACAAGAACTGGAGACCCATCACCAACATTACTTCCTACGCCGTTCATGGGAGCGTGATCGCCTTCTCCTCTCCTTTTCTTTTGGTGATCGGGAACGTGATCGCCTCTTTGAGGCTCGTGGACTGGCAGGAGATCGGCTTCTTCCCTTTCGTCGACGGCTGTAGAGATATCTTCTCAATTCACGAGAAATCGGCCTGTAATAGTTTAAAATGAAAGGATTAGTGTGTGTGGTTGATATAATTTATGCATAGACAAATCATGTAATCATAATCGTAATTTTACTTACTTAAGATGCATGAAATTGCAAAACCCACTTCGGGTACATTCGCCGACCTCATACTGACGACAGCATGCTTCACGAAAATCGGTGACAGGACTCAATTCAGCATAAATTGGTCGTCCTCCAAACCAGCGGTTGTTCAAGTCATTAACAGCCTTTTCGGCATCTTCTTCTCGGCGAAACTGAAATTACGATGTACAAGGAACAAAATCAATCAAACTGCCTCCCACCAAGTTCGTACATTTTATCTAGATAAATGAATGCTTAGCTCACCTTTATGTAAACGTTTCCAACAAGATGATCTCCAAGATTATCGCAAACATTCATTTCTTCTATTTCGCCATACTAAAAACACAGTTCAATGTTGTAAATATTTATCTAATTAATTATTCCACCTACTTATTCCAAATCTCTTACCTTATCCTCGCATTCAACAAACACGTCTTCGAAAAACTGATCATAATGTTCCTGCATCTCCTCGTCACTGACGTTGTTCATTTGAAAAACTGTAAAAATACATACATTATTAATGATTGAACCTTAATTACCAATTTTATTTAAATGAACAACTTACCATCAGCAGATTTAGTCGAATTTTGAGGATTAACATAAAGATTCTGCAAGACTATAGTTTGACTGAAGGTTGGCTTATTGTGAATTCTCGAACAACGATCTCCGTGTCGGCAAGCTCCGATCTTGAAGTAAAAGGAGCAGTTTACTCTGAAAGAAACAATTTAGTTAAATTAAAGTTCTAAGTTTGACAGTTAAAAACAGCAGGATTTAGTTATTTAAACTTACAACTTACTTGTCCTTCTCTGTCCCAAAAATTGATGCAAGATATTCCGCCATCTTAGATTTTAGGCGTCACCGCCACCTTCACCGACACTAACTAATCAAAATTTAATTAATTTATTTATAAAATGTTCTCCACCTCCAAACCCGGTTGTTGGTGAAAACAAATGCTAAAAATGCTACCCTTCCTGTAATGTTGAGAATGCGTTCGTTTGATAAAGCAGGAGAGGAAGGGAAAAAATGAGATATCTCATCCATCTGTTCACTCTATGCCGACCCGAATGCATTCAAACTCAATTTTTAGACCAAGAGCTTTCTTATGAAGACGCTTTCGACAATTCTCATGAAATTTCTAGAATGAAATTAATTCAATTGCTGATTGCTTTAATAATAGCAATAACTTTATTAAATCATTTTACGAGGATAACTCAAATAATAACTTAAAATCAGCATTTAGAAAAATGCTGGGTAAACAAAATTTTGTACAAACATTCCTCGAAATGTTTTAGAAAAGCTTGGAAAAAATTGGAACCAACGGGTGAGCAGGTGCTTAGCTATGGTGGCTGAAGTTGAAT
>JAHZMU010000135.1:0-10405 GCA_027743725.1 Rambutsinella grinnellia | reverse complement strand
TCTCCCTACTTTTATTTCCAAAATGTAATTCGGGAGCACAAGAGCAAGACGATTTTCTCTCCTTTTGAACTAGACAATTTCTTGTTTATAACAAACGGATCAAAGTTGACTAAGCTCCACTGGGAAATAACTCTTGCGTTATCAACTCGGTTCATAACGAGTTGTGACATTTCCCATTTTCCTCCGAAATTCATGTGGATCCATTTTTCCTCTTTCTCCCTACTACTCCTTTTTGTTTATCAATCTAAAAAAAATATTTCCCCTAACCTTCCAGCAATGCTTTAAGGTGTGGAGAAGGATCCTCACGTCTTCCGAGGGAAGAAGGATGTCTCCTTCCGTTATATATGGAGGGAACCTTACACGCATAAATTTATTTATATGCGATCAGATAATTCTGAAAACGGGAAGAAGAGTAGTCGTTTTCACTTTCTGAGGGAGCTACCCAAGACATTAGGGAAGGGGAGAATTTTGAATTTAAACTCTAAAGATATATTTCGTCTTGGGGGTAGAAAGATACCGATACCGTATTAGTTTGTGTATAAAAGTGAAAATAAAATCCCCCATTTATATATATCTAGAGAGGAAAAATAAGTTTGGGATTTATCCGAGAGGCACACACCAAATCAAGCAAAAAATTGCCAAGAAAAATCAGAAAAGATAGACTTTTTCCATGCAGCTGCTGCATCCAACGACATATCGGTGGAGGCACCCTTCTCAAAGGGAAAAAGTTGCTCTTCTTATTTTTTTACCCAAAAGCCTCTCCAAATGATAATGCATATGCATAGATTTGTAACAATGCTATTGTGTATTTATAAAAAGACAAACTTGAAAGAAATTTTGTTTCAAAAAATTCATAAATGCACGCATTGTTTTCTTTCATCGGTTCCAAATGTGTATGGAGTGGGCACGATGTCGAATTTTGCTTCCCTTTTTCCTCCCCATTTTTTATGCATTCTAAAATAGAGACGAGCGGCACACATGTGCCTGAGAAGGAGGAGGAAGGCAAGAAGAAACTTGTGCTCTGGTTCCGTTTCGTCGGTTTTCCTTCCCTACTAATGTGCCCGCTTTCTATTAAAGAAAACCCGGGAGTTTTTACTTCACGCTCTATATATTACTTTAGTTGCTGGAAGGATATATTGCTTTCTTGGAGCTTCTTTGTATTCCAAATTAGACGGAGAGAAGCAAAGCCAAATGCTGTTTTTTCCTCAAGAAACTTCCCTTCTTCTATACTCCTTATATTTCATACTGGAATGCATTAGGGGAGAAGAAACAAATGAATAGTTTCAGAAATACTTGATTCCCTTCGTATTTCACTGGGAACGCACACAAACTTCCAATTGACCATGTGTTTGGCTCTAAAGGTATCTAGAAAACTAAGTTATTTCGGAGCTAAGTCAAAGACAAGAAGTGTGTCCGAAGATATACTTGATATACCTTTAGAACTAGAGTCTCTGATGATCAAAATGTATACAACGTAGCGCATACAATTTTTCTCTCTCTTCTAACTTCCCCTTTTGCTCGGCTTCGCTGAACTTCCTATTCAACTTGAATAAATCTGCTGCAAATCTTTCATGGCTAGAAAATTATGGGACTGAGGACTAGAGCTGACGATGGAACTACTACTTCCAGACTTTCAGAGAAGAAAAGGGAGAGAGAAATAAATGTATCAAAGCCAGCAGGAAGGCAGGCGGTAGTGGAGGAGTGTGGAGGAAAAAACGACTTGGTTTTTTACTTTTTTTTCCAACTATAGTGGTGGACTGAAACCTGAAGAAAGTAGAAAGCATGTTCAAAACTATAAACCAAGGGAATGCATACATTCATCAGTGGGCACACAATGTAGAGTAGTTTTTTACTCGTTTTCTTCTCCTCCACAATTTTTCTCCGTGAAAAGACCGGAAAGTAAAGGAACCGTGTTACTCCACACACCAAGTTATGTTCCGTTTCTCTTCAAAACGGAGAATAAATGTAGTATTTCTTCTACTGAAAAGCCTACTGGCTACAGGCTCGATCCCTTTGTCTTTGCTAAAACCTTGGCAAACCCAAATAAATTTCAAATGTCACAGCGAAGGAACCGGAAATTTTTAAAATGCTGAACTTCTTACTCAAGTATCTGAAAGTACTTCCTTTTCACTTTGAATATATTATTTCAATAGATCCTCTCTTTCCCAAATGGAAACATAGGATGGAGGACAAGCTCGAGCGACTTTTTAGTCTCATTACTACTCTCAACTCTTTCCAAGCTCCAAAGTGTATGCACCTATTTCACTTTTTGAATTGAAAAGCCTCTTGAATTAATACGAGATACTTCTATAATGCTTGTAACCAGTATATGTGTCAGCTAGCTCACTTCTCATGCAAGTACATTTAGGAAGCGGAGGATACTAAATGACACCATATTTTAGGAGAATGAAAAGAAAATATTTTGTAAGCAAAAACGATGCCGAGGAAAAGCTGGAGAAGTAGAAATAGCTACTTTTAAAAACAAGCAAGATGAATAATTTTTCTAAACATTGCTTATAATTTTAATGCCAAAAAGGATGAGAGTTTCCTTCTATAAATATTTTCTGTTACAAGATGAATTGTATTGTAAAGTGGTAGAATGTAGCATTTTTAATTTGTGCCAGGTTATCTCCCACTTATCAATGTAACAAGCATTTTTCCTTATTCGGCTATAACATCTCGAAATGAATTTCTTAATGTATGAACACAGCTCGTACAACATTCCTCTTTTCTCATAGTCATTATCATCAGCAGCAGCGCACCAAGCGACTTACCTTCCTGAAGTTTACACTTTGCGTTTTTAAAAAGAAACTTTTCTGCGCCTGTGAGAGAGTGAGAAAGAACAGCGGCAACTTGTTCACTCTTTTCTGCCGCCACCATCTATTTCATAGCCGGGGCTCTTTACTGTATCATTATTGTGTCGTAATCCTACACATTTTTTTTGGTAAAAGAATGGCTTGCCCACTACCGTCTGGGCATTCATTGAAGAGCATCATTTAGCTTTTTATAATGTATTCCTTTTTCATCAACTTCCATAATTTGGCCAATTGGTGTGTGGTCTTGGACCATGTTGTGAGAGCATCCATCACTTCATCGTCATCNAACTTTTCTGCGCCTGTGAGAGAGTGAGAAAGAACAGCGGCAACTTGTTCACTCTTTTCTGCCGCCACCATCTATTTCATAGCCGGGGCTCTTTACTGTATCATTATTGTGTCGTAATCCTACACATTTTTTTTGGTAAAAGAATGGCTTGCCCACTACCGTCTGGGCATTCATTGAAGAGCATCATTTAGCTTTTTATAATGTATTCCTTTTTCATCAACTTCCATAATTTGGCCAATTGGTGTGTGGTCTTGGACCATGTTGTGAGAGCATCCATCACTTCATCGTCATCATGATAATGATATTGTTGTCCAGCGTTTTTCCTTTCGTTTCAAGACTATCCAGTCTTTAAAAACTTCCTAATGGTTCAAAATCACGTGTCGCTCTCCATCATATAAATACCAGTCTATATTTATACCAAATAAGACGATAATGATGAGGCGAAACCTTCCAGGCGTTTAGTCTANTATAATGTATTCCTTTTTCATCAACTTCCATAATTTGGCCAATTGGTGTGTGGTCTTGGACCATGTTGTGAGAGCATCCATCACTTCATCGTCATCATGATAATGATATTGTTGTCCAGCGTTTTTCCTTTCGTTTCAAGACTATCCAGTCTTTAAAAACTTCCTAATGGTTCAAAATCACGTGTCGCTCTCCATCATATAAATACCAGTCTATATTTATACCAAATAAGACGATAATGATGAGGCGAAACCTTCCAGGCGTTTAGTCTAAATACTATTCAAGTCGAGTTATGTTCATCTGAGCAGAAAAATGATAACGCTTCAATGTTTTCTCTTGAATTTTTTGCTTAAACTTCCTGCGCAGACGAGATACAACCAAGAGATTCTACATTTTACCGAATACTCATGTTTTACAAGCTAAATGCAGAAAAAATGCATCTACTTAGGTTTCAGGAGGTCACCCGAATTTAAAAGAAGATTTGAATTCTTTAAAACTTTTGGAATGGCTTAAGCTACAACTAAGCTATAGCCACTCACAAGGATTTATTCAACCATCATCCATCATCATCCCTGGCATCATATAACTCAACATTCTCCAAGTATTTATAGAGGCAGATGTGTAAAAAATCTAGTCAAGTAACTCTTCACTTGTTTCTCCTTTTTATTCAAGACATGATGGCAACCAAGCCATTTTCTTTTTTTGCTTAACCACCTTCCATGATTGTTGATGATGATAGTGATGATCATTACAGCGGTACATGGACGGGTAGTATCACTCCTTTTTCGCTTTGTCCAGTGGAGCAATGCAAGTGCAAGTTTTTCAACTTGCTCACACTCACTCTCTCTCTCTTAAACAGTATTCCAGCCGGTAATGAAGAAATAAATCTACACGAGAGGATTTTTTCTGTTTTGCATTTTTACATTGTTGAATGTTAGCTTTTCTTGAGAGTTTTGATGGATGAGTATAGTCATCCTGGGTATGTACAACTATGGAAATTTCTTATGTCTTTGGGAAAATACCACGAGCAAGTTAACTCTGGTTTCAAAGAGTTTTTTTCACGAAGACAGAATGAGTAGTGAGATGCTTTTTGCTTATATTTTTTAATCTTCATCACGAATCCATGCTTACATATTCATACACAGTAATAATAATGTCGCTTCATATTCCAGGAGTTTTTTTTGTCGGAGGTGGTTATGCCCCATTCCTGTTTGCAAGATGATGCTTTATAGCTTCGTCTTGATTCGTTTGTTTGTTAATGCTTCCCCTCGCCCCGCACTTAGTCGTCATGTGTGAAAGGTATTTAAAAATGCACTGATTTAATCTTCAATTATCCTATTATAACTTTATTTTATGGGGAGAAAATGCCGGCAGCATTTTCCATTATTTTGTCATATAATATTTAGGATAAAACAAAAGGAAGAGAGATGAATAGTCTTTTTTTCGCTTGGGCTTTATCAATTCCATAAATCTTGTTCTGTCTCAACCAATCGCCCGTCAGTGTGAGATGAGATGAATAATTTTCTGTCTCGGAGAGAGAGAAAGCTCCCATAATAATGATGATTAGATTAAATCGGGTTGAGTGAATAAAACTGCCGACGGGTCAGAGTAAAAATGAAATGATAATTAATCGAGGGAGAAAAAGCCCTCATCTTACAGAGAAAAACCAGGGTTTGTGAAACAATTTTGATCCTTGAATTTAATGCATGCTCCACATGATTATTATCTAGCTCCCAGTCCACTGTCAAAGATTAGAATCCCTTTTAAGAATAAGGATATAATCACTGACGTAAACGGCAAACTCGGGGGAAATATCATTATTAAGAAAATGATAGACTCGAGTCTCTCCCAAATTGCTCAATTCCCAATTGCTCCAAAGATAAAGAAGATCAAAAGATTCACTCTCCATGATTATTGCTCCATTTAATTCTCATAATACATTCGGGAAAGAATCAACGCCTACCTTAACCCACCTAGACTATAAAACGTAGCATAACTACTGTTTTATAAAGATATTAAAATAATTTTACTATTGCTACTGCTATTCCCTCATCACAAGAATGAATTATACAAGTTATTTGTGGTTTGCTCATATCAAGGCTGGAATAATAATGAGAACTGATGTAATAAAATCATCATCATAATTAACCAGCAATAAACAGTTGTTGCAATTGTACTATTTTAATTATAACGCTCTTCTACACCATCATTACTCAACGGAGGATAATCAATATATTAAGTGTTGTGTGAAGACAAGAAAAATTCAAAAAAAAACTATTTAATATTCAACTCGTACATTCCCCCAACAGTTTGTTAATGATACTATAAAATTGTAAGCTGCCTTTATCATGTTGGATTGTAAATAAAGTATAAAATTAATTCATGAAGACAACCAATCAAACTGCATTGCTACTAGACTTGCGTACTGAATCGGGGAAGATTGAGTTAGCCTTCTGCTGTATAATTTTGACTGTTTTCTCCTCTTTTTGGATAAAATAAAAGTACAGAGAATTGTTTTATTAGTGAAGAATAAAAAGCTACTGAATCAAGAAAAATGCAACACGAGTGATGAATAAAAATTATAAGAGTATTTAGTATTCTCTGGATGTTGTTATTTCTCTGCTGTCGTGCTTGTGCTACTGCTTGATTACATGAATATATTTGGAGACTACCTACTCGGTTGTTGGAATGTAGACGACATGGTTGCACTTGATATATATTTTTTTCTCAATAAAACTTTTCATGTCCACCGAAGAAGAAAAAACTCGTCTTGCCATTTTCACTTCTATTCCGCCTATTCTCCTTCAGACAATACATGCAATAGCGATTAACTGCAGATGGGATAATGATAATGGTATTCTCAATCAGTAGTTTTGTTAAATTGTAAAAAAGCTACTGGCTAAAAACCACATTCGTTTCTGGGAGAATATTCCTGACTAAAGAGCTTAAGGGCTTGGGAAAAATGTGAGCATCTCATCACTTATCACACGTGTTCCTTCAAATCTTTTTCTTTCCAACGAAACGTAATTATTTTGCGAATCAGGTTTTTGTAAAAAGGAAAGTTCAACCAATCAATTGTAAATGAAGAACTTCATCAAATACTGGTTCGATCGTATCAAATTTTGAGGATGATACTAATAAAATGTTGATGATGAAGAGTATAATTTGATTGAGGATGTGTCTAATTTTATCCTATTGCTGTATAATATCATATTTGATTAATAGCACAAAATGATTGATCAAGTATGCATTAAATGACTCAATTCTGTTTCCCATGTCAAACAGGCTGCAAACGAGATTCCTCCTTTTGCCAGATAATAAATTTTTAATAGACAGTTTATGTCTTTAGACTTGAGCCAACTGATGTATGGGGAGAAGTAGACATTTATGCAAATCGCTTTATCCCAACATATTATTTTGTAATAAACCACATAATTAGTAGTTTATTTATAGGACTGAAATTCTGTTTTTCAGACGAATATGATATAAATATCAAAGTGATTTAAGATGGTTTACATGAGCAGTCATTTTAACACGCTATTACACGCCTTTTACTGCGGTGATTATGCTGCTGTGAGCATTTAAATAAAAGGAATTGTCCATCATAATAATAATCATAACCATAACCATTACCATCTAAAAAAGAAGTTGTGATCAAGTGCGTAACGCAGAAAAAAAGGAGCGGGATAGCTCATCATTTAGATAATGAAAGTGCACTAGTGCAGTGATATCAGTTCCATTTATAAACATCAACATTGCATTAATTTCTAGTAGAATTATCGGGTTCGGATGATGTTGGACAAAGAATTCGGTGTGAAGAGATAGAGGTTTCTTAATGGATGCGTGTACATTTCCTCTTTCATGTGAAAGAATGGACGTGAAGAAATTTTATTTGTCGGTCATTACTTTATAATTTTTTTATAAAAGGAAGAGAACGTTTTGGGAGAAAATGGAGGAGGTGGGATGATGACGTTACAGTGTTTTTTAGCTTCTAAATTAAAAAGGTAGATAATTTTCTGCTTCCAAGAAGAAGGGTTTGAGAGGTTATTCATCTTATTTTGTGGCTAATTCGATGCGCCAATAATGCCGGTTTGTGATGTGATGTTTTTTTATTCCTCGCAAATTTTTTTCCTTCGATAACAATCTTAGTGAAATGTGGCATTAATGAATATAATTTGCTTTAATGTCCATTATCTCTATATCGGAGGAAGCTGACGGAGACAGCGTTTTATCTTAATGCTTAATATCTCACAAAGATAATCGACGTATCCAAAGGTGAAACCTCCTTGTAATCTCTCTATTATAAGATTACGAGAGTATAATTACGTCTATATTTTTAGTCTGACTCAAGAACTGCTCTTCTCACAAAATGGTGTACCGGTATGGAATACGTAACGCACGAAAAGTAGTAATTATTTATGCTATCATCAAGTTGAGTTCACCTTCATCATTTAATCCTTTTTCCTCATCCTCAGGGAAATTGAACATTTTGCAAAACAAAGGTTATCAGATGAAAAAATGGCAGTTATTATCTGTGAAAATACGAAACGTATTTACCCCACACACAATATAAAGTATGATTTTGATTCAGAGAAAAAACTCTTAAGATGAGAATAATTACCTTTCTCAACTGATTGACTGCGTTGAATAATGGAGAAAAATTACTTAATTTCTTGGCAAAACAAGAACGCAACAAATAATAATAACCCAGCAGTGCTATACCATTCATCACACGACTAGTACTAGACATAGGCATAGCATATTTCATATTTCTTGATTAAGATGTGAGAATACTGATGAGAATGATTTTTCAACAAAACTGACTCTGCTTCATGGAAACCAGCCGAGAATTTATGTTTATTATATGCATAGAAATTTATGTTTCTCTCTCCCTTTTTGTGCACTCGCCTCTCTTTTTAAAGAGTTGCAAACAATGAGGGAGCAAGATATTCAATGGCGAGACCCTTTCCTCTAAGAAAAAACAAAACAGATGAGATTTCTTTTTAATTAACTTCTCATCTTCCTCATTTTCTTTATTGGACTTGGACATAAAAAACGTGCAGAGCTAGTATTTTATGTTTTTCTAGTAGAAATAAGTCATTTTTAGGAGGCTCGGTCACTTGATAATTCTTACGCTCACATCACAATCAGTAAATGATAATAATAATAGTGAAATTTTCAAGTGTGGGAAAGCTAGTGGTTTGTACGCGGAGAGAACTTGAAAATTCTTAGGCTGATAATGATGCAGATGCGGTGACTCTTTGTCCACTATACCTACTCTTGCTAAGCATAATAATAACACTAATAATACCAGACAGGGAGACGCAGTTGAAAAATAAAGTCATTATCTTTTGACACATCTTCATCAGAGCATAAAAATGCGGAATTTTACTCTTTCACTCTGTGTATCTTGACACTGTAAAAAGTTCATGAAGTGAAAGGACAAGAGGATCTCTTGTCTTTAGGTAATAAGTGGTCATAATACGTATTTTGTATTTTCTATCATGATGACGATGTTTGTGGCCAAAAAGAATGATTCATAAGGCTCTTGAAGATGTAGCAAATTGTGGTGACTTTATGATCCCATAAATCCGTCGCGATTCGCACAGAAAGAATTGCATTGATTAAATAAATTAGGGTCTGGATGAGAATAATGCTGGTAGGCGAGTAAAGCACAGACAGTATAATTGTCTATTTCATCATCATCCGGATTAAAATGCCAGCAGATATGCTTGAAGCTCGGGCCCAAAATCACAACCTGCTTATTTCCTAATTTTTGCAATTTTATGCTGCTATCTAGTAACATCTATTATGCTTTAGGAAATGACTTGTGAATATAATTACTCAATTTTGTTTGAATTGCGATAATTCGAAAGCAAGAGCTCTAGCACTGTCCATTCACTACGAGAAACCTCGAACAATTCACTCGGAGAGGAGCAGCCGAAGCTCTGGAAACTTTCCTAGCTGGAAAGGGAGCCGCTCGGCCCGCTAGGAGCAATTCTAGTCGTAAAACTAGTTCCCCCATTTCGTCGTAGGTGGCTTCACTCTCGAGCTTGGGTCTCTTGTGCTAAGCTATCCCTTCCAGACATGGAGGGAGGGAGATGTGAAAGGTATACTTTTATTATAAGAAAATGTTTTTAAAAATGAAAGTTGCTTATTTCCCACTGTCTTTTCCCATTATCTTTCGAATACGGGTATTAAGACTGGAAATGTTTTCAACTACTTGTACATGCGGTTGATGGTGACGTTTCGGACCGGTTTTCTACTTCCATTATGTTCTTGTGAAGATGATCAGGATGATAATGATTGTAGTTGTGGTGTGAGTGGATACACTCGAGGTATACCTTTTCCCATGTTGCATAGCTTGTTGGATAATTTTGATGTGAGATGCATAAAAGCTATTTAGATGCAGTTTGAGCTATGCAATGTGCTTAAATATGCAGGGTGCTGAAAATATTTATAACTACAACAAAACTACAAAACTTATCATATCCCTAATTTAAAAATTGATTTTACAAAAGCAAAAGCAAAAAAATCTATCTTTAAACAATATCATACCGCACATGATTCATTTACTTGTACCGTCCAAATTGCACCAAAAATTTTAATCCGGTTTAATTCTTACCTGCAACAGCTCCATTTCAAATATCTTTTTCAATGCCAGGTGAAAACTAATAAAACAAATTAAGCCCGATAATTAGATATCCATCATGTATCGCATGCCATGAAAGCGTTTGCCCTTCAACTCCACCACAAACTCTGGGAAAGGATGAAGATCACGATCATCCCTATCACTTGCTTATTCCACAGCTCAATGACCCTTTTCTCTCTCAACACC
>JAHZMU010000134.1:0-11724 GCA_027743725.1 Rambutsinella grinnellia | reverse complement strand
AAACAGTAGAATTTAAAGTTTCGGTTGTTGACGAGTATTACGTTATTTTTCAAGTAGATTTAGAGAATCAAAAATGCTGTAAGAGATCATTTCAAACCTGTTACCACTTGACTTTTGCTCGTATAAGCTTTCTGGTGATGAATGTTAATGTATGAAATTGTCTTGCTGTTTCTCTGTGAGTAAATGAAATCGCGAAAGTGTAAGTTGTCCAAAGGCTAAAAAATAATGTCTTTTTTTCATTGTACAGTTTTAGTACTTAAACGGTAACGTCCATCGGAGCTCATTAATTATAATAGTGATTTCAATGTTTGTTTTTATTTCTACTTCTGGTATTACCACTCGGGTTATCAACCCATGTATTAAAGTGTAGATTTACAGCAGTGTCATTTCACACAACAGTTAAGTATTAATGTAAATGTATACCTTAAAAATAAATTATGAATGATGCTTCGCGGAAACTTGACCTTAGCCACTACCTACGCATTTATTTGCATATTTCTCATGTCATAAAAGTACTCGAAGAGAGTTATGAAGAGAGTTAATGAATTGATTTTTAATGAATGAATTTTATTGCGCCATCCATCGACAAATCATTTTAAAAGATAGCACCTGCAGTGCATTACGATGCTCTGGGAGATTTCACACTCGTCATTTCTGCAACCTGTGGAGAGCTAGAAGAAAATTGAATAGATGCAGATTCATTACAGGTTTTGCATGCCACGTGACGTTGCTACCATGAATTTCTGCACAAGTTTTACCATGCGAATGTCAAGGATACGCTAATTAGCTACATCCTTTTCCGATAAAATAACCTTCCCAATAGGACTCAAAGTCCTTTAATTTTGCTGAAAAGGAAATGAATCATAACTTGAAAGATTCTATAGCTCATCAACCCAATACAGATTTGATAATGTGGCTTACCTAATACGGAAGAGGATATTCTCATTAACTTGTTATATTTAAACAAACCCAGTGATCTTTGTTTTTATTAGCTCCTAAATTTGCCGTTTCATGATTCTTTGACAAACGACGTGGATCAAACTTTCTTCGATGACTTGTGTCATTTTTTACTACTAGGATTTCGCCCGACGCTTCTAAAATCCAATCTTTGTTCTCAAGAAGAGGATTCCTACATCCCTATATTTAGAGTATCAATATCAGAAAATTGGCCCCAGAGGAGCTGCATTAGAAAGCTAAAGTGTAACCTTCGGTCACCATAAAAGGATCTCACACATTTAATTGCTCCCAGTTTGCTGCCTATTCAGGTAAGGCTTATGTAGCCAAATCTAATATCAAAAGATGTTTATTTACATCAATCTCACCTTTTATGCGATCACTCATGTCTATCAATGATGACCTTCGTTCTTACAGCCTCCTTCTGATACTGACTGACAAGGTTGGGAATCTTCACAGCTTTATCTACTAAATACGCGACAGGATGAGTGGCAGTGGCACATCCACCAACATCACATCTCAATGGACGTTCAGGGATGGAAGGGACTACGTCCTTTCCTTAACCACAACAGACATGCCGAGCACAGTCTCCTTCTGGATTTCCGATCAAATCACTGGTGAAGAGTGGACTGGATGTTATGATGAGAATGGTAAAAATAAATTATTAAACTTTTATGACAACACTGTCGGCAACTATCATTTTTCATGCGAAACTAAACCAACTTTGTTTATTCACCTCCAATACATAAATACCGTCAAGAACATATTAAATGGGGTGTAATGAAAGTATTTTTGATTTACAATCACCGACAATCTAAAATACTTACTTAAACATCAATATTGAAATGCACGAAAAATGCCGATGGAAAAATTACAACATCTTTTTGATAACTTTATATGAAGTATGAAAAGTTATGCAGAATGACAGGCTAATGAGCAAATATTTTGCAATTTTTTCCGTAGGTATTGAAGTAATTACGAAGCGTACTGGCTGCTTCAAAAGCTTTCAAACTTTTATATCTATGATTAAATCAGCCATCCTGAAGGTAAACAGTCACTTTCTCCCTTCATGCTTATTTACAATGCATAATGAAATTGGAAACAACTTGAGACTTATCACCACTCTAAATTATTTTCAGAAAAGCGATGCCGTCATAATTGAACTACTGAATATAGAAGACTTAAATGCAATTAGTTTGCATCGACAGCAACAAAAAGATGAGAGAGTGACGCCTCCAACCATTTCCCCACTAAACCTTCACTTTTATGGCGAAGGGAACTCTTACTTCTCCCCGGATTGCAAATCAGGACAGATCGAATAAATTTCCATCGTCCCCAGTCGCAGACGGAGGAGCTGACTCAAATCTTGCCAACAATAATTCAGCGTCAACCTTAAGCTCCCCGCTTAACAAGAGGAAGTACTTGATTGTTACGTATGTGGCTGAATTCGACAGGGTTCATTACCCCCTCCCTCTGAATTATTCAAAGGCACCAGACCTAAATGTGATGCAGAAGATGATCTTGCAACTGAAAGCGGAAGTGACTTCATTGAATGCTGCCAACAAGGAGTTATCAAATAACGCTAGCATTGACCCCGTGTCGGGACACTCCCACGAATGCAAAAGTAACAACAGAAAGGAAGCCAAACCAACCACTCCACGGAAGCTAACTCATGTTAGCTTTGATGCATCGGTACCTTCAAAAAATGCAGAAAATTATGCTGATGGACCCAAGAACTTTGAAGACTTTGAAGACTTATCTACAGACGACATTTGTAAATCTTGTGCTGGGAGAATTGCTGCTTTAAAATCAAAAATTCGTGACTTGGGAAATACCATTGACTGTCAACGTGGCGAGGGTATTCAACATTTGCAGGCCATGGATAAGCTGAAGAATGAAAATCACTTTCTTCAACACAAAGTAGGTCAATTGATCAATTTAATTCATTTTGTTTAAGAGTTTAAAGATCATGATCATATATTATAACTGATAATCATTATNGGAGAATTGCAGCTTTAAAATCAAAAATTCGTGACTTGGGAAATACCATTGACTTTCAACGTGGCGAGGGTATTCAACATTTGCAGGCCATGGATAAGCTGAAGAATGAAAATCACTTTCTTCAACACAAAGTAGGTCAATTGATCAATTTAATTCATTTTGTTTAAGAGTTTAAAGATCATGATCATATATTATAACTGATAATCATTATGAGATTTGCATAAATGACCATAGAATCATAGCAGGAGATATCTATTGTTTTACGATTGTGAAAAGCAAAAGTTGCTACCACAAGCAATTGAAGAAACAGGTACCTACTCCCAAATGGTAATTGCAAATGATAGGGTTCATATTCGCATGTCTATACGTTTCATTCAGTAAAAGTTTTTTTACTAAAAAAATTGAATCAGTGACCGCCGTTCAATATGCGAAGTTGCACTTGATTGACAGGATTCTATAGGCAATGCAATTTATATAATCTTAATGGATACATATCTTCGTAGGTAGCTATTATTCATTTATGAGATTAACTTTTTCTCACTTGCTCTTAAATATTATTTAAATACTAAAAGTATAATTTAGTGTACGCGCCTGATTAATGATAGTTGTAGGAAACCTTGACCTTTCAAATTTCGACTTGTGGAGTTATTTGATTGCGTTGAAAAAGTGTATTGAAAGACTATAATTTTATTATTGTCTCTGATCAGGTTTGCCATGTCAAAGTTCCGATCTACCCATCATTGTTCACATGTCTGTGATTTCCTTTTGATTTATGAAGCATCCTATTATAAAAGGCCACAATGAACGTTTGAAAAGGGTGCGATGAATGAGGCAACAATAGTAGAAGGGTTCACTTTTAATTTTAAAAATATATTCTAATGACCTAGAGGTAGGTGTGGGTTGAGCAAGTTTGGTTCTTAATGAACGGAAATTGGTTAGGGATTTGAGAGGGTTGAGGGTAGGTTTCTTGTTTACAAATAGTGTGAAAACGAAATCTGTCAAGTAAACAATTGAGCATTGTCCCTGAATTAAAAGTAGCTTTTATTCAATTACATTTTACATAAGTCAATTTCATAACTTTCACTGCATGTCTTAGCACGAGTCGGCAAAATTCTTGGCCAATGTATAAAAGATGAGAAAAGATTACATCGTTAGTGTTCAAATTGTAATTACTACTTTTGTTGTGGAACTCAGGGACACTGAATCTCATTACAGAATTTAGGAAACTCAATTGATAGAGTGACTTATGTCAAATTCTTGAAATCTCGAATCTCTTTTTAAAATCATAATCTTTATAAAAATTTGGATTGCATGATTTCATAAGATTTTAGCTTTCAGCTCACTTATTCTTCATTTTGCATGATTATAGTAATCTACTGCCTTTATCCTCATCATTTTTCCTAAATTGGTTTAATGATGAGGATGGGTTGGTAATAGTAGATGAAGTGTTTACTTAGTGTGTAGGTGTATGTAACTATGTAAGTGTTTACATCACATCTTGAACTCACCTTGACCGACATTCTTAATGTGTTTTGGTACTCTTTTCTCGGCACTCCAAACCTTGCACCTTACACCCTTCAAAACGTCCATGGAAAAACACCAGACGCATCGAATACCTTCATAATAGGTCCCTCTTTAACCTTGGTTTATAGGTTTGTCCATGTAGGTTATCCTCGTTTGTAAAAAAACACATATTTTATGCCGTAGAGTACCAAAAAGAAAAAAAATTAAAGAGATTCTAGAATACTATCTTTTGTCAGAGGTTGAGTTTTGTGATTTTACTGAATCCAGCAGAACCAACCTTCAATTAATCCTAAATTGATACGCTATCCATTTTAGCAAAATATCAGTTCCGCTTTCAGAAAGCAAATCTTGATTCATATTTCAATTGACTAAAACAACAGAAAATGTAGGGATAAAGGATAGCGCTAACCACTCCATTTACCCACGAAACCACCCAAGAACCCAAAATCTAAATACAACCTCAACAAAAGGGTGACTAGAATTTTCGAAAAAGGAAAAGTTGCCGGTGCGGTGCTTTATTACACCTTACGATTCACACATTATCATTATTACGTTGAGCACCTGTGTGATGCTAGTTTTTTCCTCTCTGGTGAATTGATAAGGATCCTAATGCAAACACCTTTTGTTCTTCAATTTTCCATTGTCGCATTTTAAAAGTTTATGCCTCAAGTGAGAAATGGGGATGCGGTTGGTCATTCATTATCATAATATTTTTCTAGGATCACAGTCGATATATCTGTTAGGAAAATAGATGGGTGTGCTAGAGATTTTCTTCGTGTAGTTGTGGTGTTGCGGTCTTTTGATAGAAATTCATAAAAGTATATCAGTCATGTCTTATTCATCTGTAATAATAATGTGATGATGAGATGATGACAGAGATAAAAATCACACGAGATTGGTCTTAAGAGATTGTTGAAGTGGACCAAGTCAAAATCTTCGGGAAAGGGAAGAGTGAAATCTGATCGTTTATGCGGTTAGGGAATTAGAGTAGACTGATGAATCTCTTGTAAAAATCTACTTTAATCATAAAACAAATGCAGAGTTGATACTTCACGCATTCTTGCAAGTGTTAGTAATGCTGTTACAATTTGATAGAGGAACAGGATAATACTTACACTAGAATAGCACTTGTAAGATGAATTCATGAATATCATTTTCATATAATTAGCAATGTACTCCACAGGCCATGGGGCTAATAGTAGAGTTAAGTGTTGGGGTGAGATGATTTAAGACTTAACTTTGACTGAATAGATCGAATTCACAAGGTTGATTTGAATCTGAATAACTAAATTAGTAAAAACTTTCTCCATGAAGTAGTTATTTATAAGACTTGTTATTTTCTCGCTGGAAAATGTCTCTCTTATCTGGCCTTTAAAATGATTAACTCTGCAGGCATTAGTGAAAAGTAAAATTTCTTTAAAAGAATTCAATTCTAGAGTGTTAATAGTTTAACAATGAAATAAATGAATGAGTTTGTATTTTGTGATAAAGGATGAAATGAATGCATCAATGGAATCTGCCTCGTCAATGTTTAGAAACTAGCCAAATACGAAAAAAAGGTTCACAGTATGTGGCAAGTGGCTCCAAGCTAAAAATAATGCATCCGCGATCTCATATAAATTACTCTGTAAATAGTCATCATTTTAAATTGAAGTAATCCCTCCATTGACAAAATTTTCAACACCTGTTTACTCTTAATGAAATGAAAACAGCGGGAAGCTCATTGGCTCCTCTTAAACACTTTATTCAAACTATTCCCTTTCCATTTTCATAACCACTTGCCTATATATAGTAGACATAATGATGAATGAATCGGACAAGTGTCAGAACTTCATCCGGTTGACAAATGAAATCCCTTTGAGCGAAAATCCACACATAAAAAGAACATTATACTCGTGATTGTTACAATTTATAATCTATACTTCCTCCTATAATTCCAGTTGGATGCCGCAGAGAAGTATGAAATAGAGCTGTGGAATGAGATACAAAAGCTCAAAGAGAAAGTGGCGCAGATGGACCTTGACAAAGAAAAAGAAATTAAAAGGATCCTCGAGGAACGCAAGGACAAGAGAAAAACCTCGGTCGGAGCGCAACAACATAGGTCTCGACATGATGTATTCTACAGGAGTTATAAGAGACCAAAATCCCCAGCAAAGAAGAATCCAATGCTGAAGCGTTCCCTTTCTGAAAATTCTCGATGCAGCCTGGCTTCATCCGGAAGTTATTGTACCATCGGATCTGATGCAGAGATTGGCAAGACTAGAGTAAAGCAGCTCTATCGAAGATCAATTTCACCTTACCACCCAAGCAATTTCGCGAATTACAAGAAAGGAAGGATTCAAAGTGCGTCTCCAATTAGATCACGATCACGATTTGATCCCACGGCTTATGTTGCTGACAAAAAGAGGAAACAAAATACTGTGGCCAGCCTCAGGTGCCACATTATATTGTCTTATAATTTTGATTTAATGCATCAATTAAATTACAAGAAAGGAAGGATTCAAAGTGCGTCTCCAATTAGATCACGATCACGATTTGATCCCACGGCTTATGTTGCTGACAAAAAGAGGAAACAAAATACTGTGGCCAGCCTGAGGTGCCACATTCGAGTCTTATAATTTTGATTTAATGCATCAATAAAAAAGTAAATTGATTATTTTCAATTACTACAGAATGAAGAATATTGAACGAAGACGTACACCACCCCGATCACAATCGAGGTCAAATTCAAGATCGAGAGTTAAATCACCAAAAGCACAAGTACACCAACATCGCTTGATGCTACCATCAAATGTTGAGAGACTAAAGGACAAAGTTCAAACCGCTGCAAGATTTAATTATGATCTGCATAGTAGACCAAAAACGCAACCTAGTCTCAATCAAGATCGACAGAAACATTCAGACAAGCGAAACCCACCAACACAAATACCATCGCCACTAACGAAGGAGAAACTCCAAGTTGCAATTGCTCGCCCAGTCTCCCGCCCAACATCCGCTCCTCCTCCAATTGAAGTACTCCGTTTGCCATCATCCGGAAGGTTTGATCGTGACAGGACCTCGTCTAACGGTGGAAGTCAAATTCACAAATTGAAAACACAAACAAGAGCTGAAGTTCGCGAAGCCAGAGCTGCCGAACGCCGTGATCGACTTTTCAATAAACAACTTACCCAACTCATTCCAGAGTATATTTCCGAAAGTAATAGGAATTTGATGGAATCTGCACTAGAGGCACTAGCAGAGTCAGAGGCAGTCATAAGACCAGCATCACCTCGCATCAAAGTAATTGAGAAAAACAAGACGGACGAAGCAAGAAGGAAACTGACGGCTTATGGTGGCAAATGGCCCAACGAAGAAAGTATGGAAAGAAAGCTATACCGCAGCAGCAAATTCTAAATCACAATATTCATGCCTGTTTTTACACAATTCCTAATATAAAATAAAAGGAAATAAATCATTTCGTATACGATAACCCAAAAAAGTCTCTTTTCTTTTTCACAGATTTTGATATAACCGTACTACAAACTAGGCTATCGGCACTCCAAACCTTCCTGGATACTTGTAAAGAACCTACTGCAAACAAAGAAGAGAATCAAAATGGCAACCGAAACCAACACTAACCTTTTGTGATGAAATTTGAATTATCTTTTAATACTTTTTATACAAAAATAATCCAGTTCTCTACTAAACAATCATATAAAATGGTCATGAATACGTATTTTTATATTTCCATCATATGTTAAAGTGTATTTCTGGCATATGATATTTAATTTAATAAATTGATAAAAAGTTCCTGAAACTTCTTGTTCTTGTAAAAATTCTCATAAAAATCTAAACTGAAGAACAAAGTTAAAACCAAGCCACTTTCCATTTCATACTTTATTGCCATCTTTGTTGAAGTTGTAAACTCATAACGAATCAAGTGGGGCCGACTACACATGAATGCCGCAGGGAGCAGCGATCGCTCATGAAAAAGTCTCATGGTTTGTGCACGACCAAAATCATATGCTTTGAGCCACCGACACTGCCTATTCCAAACGAATGTACATTACCAAAAAGTATTAAATTTTTGTCTATAACGCTATTTACATACATCTCCTATTTCTTTACTTGTGGAAGTAGGACAATAGTGCCAATTCTTTAACAAAAGTGATACGAGTGCGAAGAGAAAATTGGAGTAGTCTGTATGGATTCCTCCAAGTGGTTTATAAACGAGTAGTTTATGTAATAATCAACTCATAAAGCAGTTCCAAGTCGGGATATCGAAACGTGCATCTTTTTTTGCATTGATCAGTATTAGGCACAACTGCGGAGTGTACTGTTTCGAGCTATTGTGGAGGAGAATTTTGAAATCGGATGAATCCTTGTATGCTGTGCAAGTGCCCATCTTTAATCTGTTTTGAAGTTTACTGCTATTAGTATTTAATTAATTAAAACTGTTTGTGTTTGTGTTTGAAACCGTGAAAAGACTATCAGCTCATCAGCTGTGAGGTAAGTAAAAGTGAAAACATTTAGTTGCGAGTGAACTTTCACTCTTCTTATTTTGTATTTACTATTTTATTACCATAACTGATAATTTAATTTTGTTGTAAAGTACAGAAGCAGAAAAGCTGTAAAGACATTAATTATCTTGAATAGTCGACAATAATGGCTTCCGGTGTATTTCGTCGAATTTTCGTAAGTAAATAATTGGGTTTGGTTTGATATATGATTGATGATTTTGATGGTTGTGCATTTCTTATGAGTTATTATTATTTTTACAGCCAATTAATCGCAATTTCCATAATGTTCGATTCGCCTCTACTCGGACGGTAACCCTTATTCCTGGAGATGGGATTGGCCCTGAAATCTCAGCTGCTGTTCAAAAAATATTCGCTGCCGCACAGGTACGGTCTTAAAAACTAAAAGCGATGAGAAATTATTCCAAAGTTGAAAGTGTGAGCATGATTTCATAATTATCTTAACTATTCCAGGTACCCATAAATTGGGAGCCAGTCGATGTAACGCCTGTAAGAGGTCCAGATGGAAAATTTGGCATCCCTCAGAAAGCTATCGATTCTGTGAACACACATCAAATAGGATNCCTCTACTCGGACGGTAACCCTTATTCCTGGAGATGGGATTGGCCCTGAAATCTCCGCTGCTGTTCAAAAAATATTCGCTGCCGCACAGGTACGGTATTAAAAACTAAAAGCGATGAGAAATTATTCCAAAGTGTGCGCATGATTTAATAACTATCATAACTATTCCAGGTACCCATAAATTGGGAGCCAGTCGATGTAACACCTGTAAGAGGTCCAGATGGAAAATTTGGCATCCCTCAAAAAGCTATCGATTCTGTGAACACACATCAAATAGGATTAAAAGGTCCACTTATGACTCCTATTGGGAAGGGACATCGATTCATTGAACTTGGCTCTTCGGAAGTAATTAGTAGATGATAATTAATTTGACTGTGTGTTATATCTTTCACTGATTTTGGTGTGAAGTATTAAGAACGACAAAATGAACAAACTGGTGCCAGTTGCAGTCTGATGTATGAAATGGAATTTTCTTAATTATTTTATTCTTTGTTTGCAGGAGAATGTCAGATGGTCTCTTCCTTCGCTGCTGCCGTGAGGCAGCGAAGAAGTTTCCGGAATTGAAAATGGAAGAAAAATATTTAGACACAGTTTGCTTAACCATGGTTCAGGATCCTTCGCAATATGATGTGCTAGTCATGCCCAATTTATATGGTGACATTTTATCCGATCTATGCGCTGGATTAGTTGGAGGTTTAGGTCTAACGCCTTCTGGCAACATTGGAATTAACGGTGCCATCTTTGAATCTGTAAGAACTCTTAGACTTCAAACATTTAATATGAAGTATCATATTTGCAAGTTGTGAAATAATCCGATCCCTGCTATGACTTCCATAGGTTCACGGAACCGCTCCAGATATCGCTGGTCAAGACAAAGCAAATCCTACAGCATTATTGCTTTCTGCAGTAATGATGTTGAGGTTAGTTTGATTATTTGACCAATCTTAATTTTCGTTTCGGATCCATTTTTAAAGCAATTGTTTCCTTCTAATTTTACAGATATATGGAGATGGGAACATACGCTAGCAAAATCGAAAAGGCCTGCTTTGATGTTATCAGAGAGGGAAAATACCTTACCGGCGATTTAGGCGGTACTGCAAAGTGTTCGCAGTTTATCAGATGAAATATGTAAAAAGGTAGAGTAGAGTCTTTATGAACTCAAACGTAGGTCACTATTATAAACCTTTGCATATTTAATGACGACATAGATAAATGCCAATGATTGCCAGTCGATCAGAAATGTTAGATAATATAGTGGGTTAAGTAATTTTAAAACCAAAAGTCTTGTAGATGAAATGCAATAAACAAACTCCAAGTGCGAATCAACACTAAAGAGAAGTTTGACTGTAATTATTTTAGAATGTGAGATTGTGAGAAACTGACAACTGAATACCAAAAATCTTGTAGATGAAATGCAATAAACAAACTCCAAGTGCGAATCAACACTAAAGAGAAGTTTGACTGTAATTATTTTAGAATGTGAGAAACTGACAACTGAAGAATTTAAACTCGACCAAGTAGGCTATATGGTTGGGTTGTAAACCGGACCTGTCAATATCCGATATTTAGTATTTCCGTCATACTCCATTCAATTCCAATATCATTTTCTTATAACAAATTTTTAGATCTAACAATAAGATAAAAAAAAAGAATTTCGCAATAAATATTTTTCATCTACGTCAGCACGCAGCGACTTACGTCTGAACGAAAGCGCTAAAATGAATGAACGACTTGTCATCACTCACACATTATGTTACTGTTAGTTCGATTTAACAGTACATGTAGTCCGGTAAAATGATGCAGACAATGATTAATTAAAATGACTAGTCAGGAGAATGAACCAAACAAACCCGATGACGTAGATTATAAAAAATTGCATCTATTTTCATTCCAGCATTTGCCATTTGACTACGTCTATTAAATCTTAGCTCTTTCATTCAGCAAGAAGCTGATTATTGACAAAATTTTCTATCGGGTAATGGGCAATGATGATGTTTTGAAAATCTGCATGAGTTTCGAACTAAGCGATTTGTGATTGCGACAAGTCAACAATCTTTTGCAATAGCTGTAGACGATGTTTTAACGTTTTTTGCATTGTTCAAATCTTTACTCTTTTGCGGGAGCGTAGTCTCGGGCTGCTGTTCCTATCCTTCCCTCCTCCACCTCA